>CM076981.1:32372497-32412497 GCA_039105355.1 Benthosema pterotum
TGTGCATTTGTGCGTGCATGCGTGCGCTTGAATCGTCACTAAACGAAGCCAAGTATCTAATTTACTTTGGAAGTTGGAACTGACTATAGCATTAAAACATTAACAGTCCGGGATGGACCCGCTGGTTTTGGTGAGCTATGCCAAGCTGGCAAAGACCGGCCAGCTGTCTATGAGGTCCTGGAACGCTTTCAAACAGCAACATCATTGAGCTTATGAGGTTTATGAGGACGCACACGTGGCGCTGCGTTATTACGCAGCAAAGAAAATTGCTGTGAGGGTCGGCTTGGCACTTTTTGTCACCCCCTCGGCGTGTTGTAGTAATGTAAAAAGTGCGTAGCCTACTGTGCATATACCGTTTGTACAACGACACTTGGATTGTCTTAAAGCATCTTCAATAAGGAGTTGAGGACACAGATTAACATACCGGTATTATGGATGAGATGAGACATCCACGAGCATGGCAGAGACATAGCAGACTTAGCAGTTGCAGGGATCAGATCTATGAATGTTTCAGTTTTAGGAACACTTCACCCACGTTCAACCTTATCTCCATTTAATTGGTCCACTCCTCACTATAATCCTCATTATAAGATTTCTGGCTAGTCATTGTGTCTCATGGGACGGCTGAGGACAGTTAAGAAACGTACCTGTGACATATTAATCACCATGAACGGGAGCGTCAAGCTAATGGAAACTATACAGCCTTTCTCGTGTTGGAAAGTTAAAACACCGAAATAGAAACCATTTTTTCCTAAACTAAACGTTTGAAATCTTTTTGACATTACTGGTGATGAAATGACAATAACGTCATCCATAGGCTGCTTTCTGAACTGTACACAATTCACCTCTTAGACGCAGAGCAAGAAGACAGACACAGTGCCATCTTATAATGAACATTAGCGAAGGACCAATTATACGAGGATAAGTGCTCCTTTAAACACCTCTTTGAATGCTAGGATATCTTGCCTAGAGAAGCTGACATTCAATCAAATTATGTTATGCAACCATTTTTGGGGGGAAAGTCCTAATTGTCTACATCATCCCGCCGCAGTCCAAGTGAAACCAATTTACAGTTTTGACATTTAGCAGACGCTCAGAGTAAATTACAAGTGTTAGATCAGAGTAAATGGCATGAACCCTCATCATCAGAGATAAACTGAGGCCCAGGTCTCATATTGTAGTGTACTCTATTCCAATTGTGCTGTACCATACTGGCCACACGTGGTACAGTTGCAGCACTGAAGACTGAATAGCTTTGGAGTCTTTGTTGGTTAAACAACTCTCGACGTGTGGTGTGGTGTGGATTGGACATTCAGTTTGTGATTTATGTAATTTCGTTGAAAACAGGCGCCCATCCGACTAACTTTGGAAGCGGATTACAGTTGAACAATACCGACTATGAAAATTCTGCCTGTGGTGTTTTTTTTGGGTAGGTCCAGAGATCACCATTTTTTTGTGAGTTTGGTGCAAAAGCTGTGGGTGGAAGAGCTAAAAGTTTGAGCTAAAAAAAAGTGAAAATGACAGACAGTCAGACAGACAGGCATTTGCTTATTAGCATAGATATAGGTATAGATTAGACACGTGGTAGCTTGTCTAATGTCTACCTGCCATATCATAATTGATTTGAAGCACTTGTTTTCTTTGCACTCAGTTTACTTAAAGAGCACTTTCCACTCCACTTTGCATAAGATTGTCTGCTAAATGCCTAAATTGTAGTCTAAATGATTCTCTACCTCGGCTCTGATGCTGACATCTCAGCCCTCTCCTCTCTTCCTCAAAACCTGTCAACCCTGTCAAAGTGCAGAAAAGTGATTTCCGCACTTTGACACCAGCACTTTGAGTCTTAGCCGAGAAAGCTTAATACATTGTAAACATGAAATGTACTCAAAGAGCATTGGTTTGAAGGTTAACTGCTCTCATAGAAGCCTAATAATTACGCACAGGATTAATCTCTATGCTAATAAGTTCTCGTTAGTTTTTCACTGAGAGTCAGAAACAGCTTCTAGCATCACATACTTTCTTCCCAGTTACTTTAGTCTTCCTCTCTCTTCTAGTAAAACAACCTCTAGTTACAACAACCTTGTGGACTATAATGAGTTAATTACAACACAAAGGGCCAGGGCCGGCTTAGTGATGCAGGCATCTTGGCTGCATTCAGCAGGACACCGGATGCAGGGAGTCAAACTCATCAGACTTTGCTGTGTGTCTTCCCCATCACTCAAACACAGGTAATCTTTCTTATTCTTCTCTCTTCTTGTTCTATTCACCTGCCTTTGTTTGCCTATTCCAAAATATCTTATCTATAAGCTTGCAACACATGCGCTGTGAGCCTCCAACTCTTCTATTTTTATTTTATTTTAAGTCACTTTAGAGTTTTGAACATTAGTTCGAGGGCAACGTGCAAGGAGCCATTTAGTTCATATGATGAGAGCAGAATGTCAATGGATGGTCAAGTTGAATGAAAGAGTTGACCTGCCTCTGATCATCCATTTGATTGATCCTCTGCTGTGCCGCTACAGGTCACTGAAACCTCGAGGACCTCCCCAACACAACACCCCATGAGAGCGTTCCAACACAGTATGCTGGACAACAGGAATAAACAAAGGACATATATGCTTTCCTGGTTTTAATGGGTAAAACATGGATTGAATCAATGCTCAAGATTTATATAGATTTTATAGACATTATATTTTATGTTCCAGGTTGGATTTGGACTAACATTTAGAGGGCCATTTATTTTTAAACAGTTTCACCAAACGGCACTTTTGTTCTGTATTCTCTTCAAGGAGCGTTTATGACAGCAGCACATTTATTTTATATTTGCTCTATGCCAGATTTTGCTTAATGGTGAGAATATGGCTGTGTGGGCAGAAGCGGCTTTTAGGACTATAAATAGAGATATTTTACAATTAGCTCTGTGTGCAATACCGTTCCATCTGATTGAATTATTAATCAGGAGGAAAAAGAAAAACAAGAAAGCAAGAACATTTTAAAAAAAAAAGGAATTAAAAAAACATTAAACTGCCATTTTGATCAACAGTCGTTTCTGAATTATTGGCTCTGGGAAATTACATAAAAAAGAGAGGTTACAATCATTCCCCAAACAGTGAAAATGCTTACAGGGCAAATCACATATAATGGGAAGCTTTTCTTGTAAAGAAAAACTTGTTTTTTAATACATTGCATTAGCAAGAGAAATGATGGAATGAGATCAAGATGCAGTAAGATTTGGTCTGTCTTAATGACTCATCAAGCAGGACCTGTCTCTTCATCTGATTGGCTATTACTCTCCAATGCAACCCGCAATCAATTTCTCATTTCTCACTTTCCACATTCATCATCCCCTCTGGCCTTATTGTTTTAATACAAGTCTTTTTACTTTATTAATCCAATGAAGAATTGCTTTGTAATCCCAGAACAACCATTAAAACGATATAAAGAACTAAAATAATGAATCAATCACATTTAAAAGTGATGGATGTTGGAATACTGAACCATAGCACAACCACCATATAAATGAGAATCCACAGTGATGTACAGTAGTGGTTTTTGAGCAAGTGAGTATATCCAATCAATCAATCAATCAATCAATCAATCAATCAATCAATCAATCAATCAATCAATCAATCAATCAATCAATCAATCAAATCTCCAATACTGCTGTGACTGGTCAATAGTTGGCCACTGTCCATCTCTCACAGCTACTGTAAGTTTGGATGCAGAACTTAAAATGGGAAGACCATAGAAAATGTGTCCAAAAATGTCTGTCTCCCCACCTATAGATCTACATCTTACCCCAACTGCAAAACCAACCCCTTATGCGAGTGAGAACAGCATCTTGCACAGCTGTGCTTCTTATTGCGGGTGGGGATTCACTGCCATCCTCTAAACAAACCAGTTTGGGGTTTCTGTAGCCTATTGTTTGCTGTACATGTTGGTAAATGCCTAATGATGGTAGCTAAAATGGGATTCAACCCCAGAGGCTATTTTGACGTCACATATTTGTATGAATATCTCAAAACAAAACTCAAAGCTCAAACGCAACTAATTACACAAACACCCAGTGACTGTCAAAATTACTAGGCTCACAGCAAAAACACACATTATCAAAGCCCTCCAGCATATGCTAATGGATGCAGTTATTATCAAGTACATGTGGGAGCTATGAGTCTAGTAATGTACAGTAGCATCAGTGCACAAGCCAGACTATGGTATTAAATGATACTGTAAGTCTACCACAGAGAGGATGGCTGACTTTTTCACCCAGTGCCAGGATCCTAATGTCAGGTGCCAGGATCCTAATGTGATCCTGGGCTGCCTTTTTTTCATAACCTGCCTCGCTCTGCCCCACCAAGGGTGCCAGCCCATCCGCTGCAACCCGTCCCGCAACATTTTAATCAACAGCCCGCCCCAGCCCACTAAAGCAAAAAGTAGCCTATAACAATGTGCACGAATGTCTCAGTTTAAACACAAGGAAATGACCCAACCTGCGGCCTCACTTGCGAGCCAAATTGCTGGTTAGCTGGTTATCAATGTAATATGAGCATTGGAATGATGATTCTATAATCGAGAGAGAGAGAGCAAGCGGGAGAGAGACAGCGAGCGAGCGAGAGAGAGAGAGAGACAGTGAGAAAACGAGGTGACATTGATGTCGTAGCTGAATAAGTTATTTTACTTTAATTACTTAATTTGACACGACATTCTGTTCACTTCACTCATTTGGGTGTGTAGCCTGCTGCAGCCACATAGCTCTCCACTCCAGATGAATGAATGAAATAGCCTACTCTACAAGTGCACAATGCAATGTAATGCACTGTGAAGTGGTGGACCTGCTATAATTCTGTCTGTGCACACCGTGCACAGCTGTGCACACCTTTCAATTAAAGGGGTACTTCACCCAAAAAAAAACTTTTGGTCATTTTATGTTCTACTCAGCCTCATGTGAACACACCAGACAGTTTATAAGTTACTCCTTTCAGTATTTAGATATTTGATGTTCATTAGTCTGCCATTATCTGCCAGACCCAAACCCATTATAACTTAAAACTCCATTTTAACCATGACAGATTTCGAAAACAACCCATCTTTTTTCTGGTGACTTATATTGTCCTCCTAATACGTGAGAGGGCTGTGGAATTTCATTTACAGTTTTATTTATTTTAAAAATATTGTTTTATTCATTTGGTGGGCATTCCCAAATATGGAGGGGGCTACATTTTACAAAACAATATTTTAAAAATAAATGAAAACTGTAGATGCAATTCCACTGCCCTCTCACGAATTAGGAGGACAATATAAGTCACCAGAAAAAGATGGGTTGTTTTCGAATAATCTGTCATGGTTAAAATGGAGTTTTAAGTTATAATGGGTTTGGGTCTGCAGACTAATGGCAGACTAATGAACATCAAATATCTAAATACTGAAAGGAGTAACTTATAAACTGTCTGGTGTGTTCACATGAGGCTGAGTAGACCATAAAATGACCAAAAGTTTTTTTTTGGGTGAAGTACCCCTTTAAGAAAGATTGTGTGCAGATGCGCAGCGCTCATTACGCTGGTGGCCGGCCACATGTCCAGAGGCTCAGAACGGAGAGGCAGAGCAAAGGACACTTTAGTCAAAAGGCAGGAGCTAAACCTTGGCTTGGACTTGGCTCATGCTTCCTTCAATGCATGAGGAGTCCAAGCTGCCTTCTTTTCACCTGACAGGGGGGAGTTTCCCTGGTTGTAGCGCGTGGAAGGAAAACATTATTCCAACCAGTTCCTGTCCCCTCCATCAGGTGCCCCGGCTGGCCAGGGGGAGGCAGTTTAGAGCCCAGGATTGTCCACATTCAACTTCTAATCTGCTCTATGCTGGAAAAGCTGCTCGACTGACCGACGTTTGCAGACTGTCTATCCATCCACCTGCCTGTCTGCCTTCCTGCCTGTCTCTAACAGTGATTGTGTCAGTTTCTCTCACTGAAACTGAGTAGCCTACGTATCACTTGTTAACTTTATAAAGAATATATATAAATATGTCAACATGTCTGTCAATAAATATGTCTATCATCTTGTAACTTCGTCTTTTGTTTTTTTCTGATGCAAGAATGTGCACGCGGGTGTACGCTTTCTTTCAGATATAGACAAGATAGGTGGGCTGGAGAGGCATGGATGATGACATGCAATAAAACGCCTCGGGGTCAGATTAAAATCGGGGTCGGCTGCGAGGACTATAGCCTTATTAATATGTATTTGCTCTTGGTGAGTCACCCCTGACGCAAGACTCCTGGGTTTATTTGGCTTGTCTATCCCAGTGTGTTGGCCTGCCAGGTTTTCCGCAGTCTCACAGCTCATCTAGTCTGTCTGTCTGCCAACAAAGTTGTTTTTTCCATGTGCTCCAGAAGCATCCACTTTCGTTTTACACAGTATTTTCCTCTTTGATTCTCAGTCTTTAAGATCTCTCTAATGACTTCTCTGTCTGCACTCCACCTCTCCCAAACGGCTCTCCCTTCAACCTCAATCTGAGAAACTTTTGCAGCATTAACTCCTGTCAAGGCACCTCACGTTATGTTACTGTTCCCCTCTCTCACGCTCTCTTCACATACACACACCTTACCCCCACTTTAACCTGCCACCATATCTCTCTCTCTCCACCCTCATGCTCTCTCTATCTCCCTCCCTCAGCTGCAAGTTATCATATAAATAACAACAGTGGTTCCTGTTGTCACAGCTGTAACTTTGCCAATGGCGCTCCACGCGCGGCCGCCTGTTCGTCGCGTATCAACAAAACAAGGTTACCTTCAACAGAGAGGCGGCTTGACATATTTATAGATGCACGGAACGGACACGCTTGTTTTGGCACAAGTCGGGGGAAGATGCTGCATTTATCTCATAGTTAAAATGTTTTAAGGGCTCCGGTGACTTTCTGCGTTTTGGCAGGGGAGACGTTTAATTTCATAGAAGACGGTTTATGGAGAAGATGAGACAGAGAGTGCAGACTTCATAAACAGACAGATGGAAGAGAGGAGTGGGAGTAAAATGGGATCAGTGAGGTGGAGACACGACACGACTTAGGTATTAATGTACATGTAATGTGCTATATAATATGTATAGAGTGAAAGGGGGGACTATAAAGCATATAACACGGGTATGATATGTTTAGCAGCAAACACAGAAGGCATGCATGCATCAAACCTGTTTTGTCTGTAACCCATGTGTAAAAGGGTACAGAAACTGTACTATAACAAAGTAGTATAAAGAGAGAAAGTTAAAATGTGCAGTATTTTGGCTGCTGGCCCACATTTGAAAATAATGTGTGCCAGTGATTTGTGAACATTTATCAAGATGTATACATATGTATTCTATAAAATAACCAACATTCTATCAGCTCCAAACCTGACACATCGCGTGTATGCTTGTATGTTGTACATTGGCCATTTTCAAATAGCTGTAAAATAGCATAACTCACTTCACAATGATTATTTATTTCTTCTGCCACAAAAACTAAATTCACCCATTTTTTTACACCTGAAAAACTGCAGCAAAAACATTCTTAACCTGAACTCCCTCAGGGACTGTCTGGACCTCTCACTTTGAGATCCAGTGCCTAAGGCATTGCCCAAAGACATCTCTTATGTAGGCTGTATGCATCTCATTCTCATGGGAGAAGAAATGCTTCCTTGGGGACACTTCAACACGGACAGACAGACCTGTCTGTCCGTTGCACGGTTCGACTTTTTTCCACTTGCGTAGGCCCAACGCTCCCAGTGGATCATTGGCGACTGTTCTCCATCCAACACGGCTCTGTCTCTCCCCAACTGGTTCCCCATGTTTACAGTTCCACTTCAGTGGTTCACTCCAGGTGTGCTTTGTTTCCTACTGTAATCGGATTATTAGTCAGGGTGTTTGTGACCTTATGTTAGTCTTTATCTTGCTTATTCTCAGGCCTATGCCCGGGGAAGTGGAATTGCCAGCTTGGTTGTCTTGTCCTGCATCTGCTTGTGGTTATGTGAAAAGAGAGCCAGGTTGTCTCCATAGGGTCCACTGTATGCTGATTTTCATTCCTGCCGTAGGCTAGTGATCTTGATGATCCAGTCAATAACTAACAGGAACATGAAGGGCGATAGGATACGTCCCTGCAGGACTCCAGTGTTGACCTCAAAACTGTTTGCAGACTGTAAGATATTATCCTTAAGTCTGCACAGACGAATACACAGAATCTCAATGGAAAATGTCTGGTCAATATGGTATAAGTGGGTATCAAAGTGATGTGTACAGATGTACAATTAGCCTGGAATCCAGTTGAATCTGCCAGTCAAAATGTAGGGTGAGACTGATTGGGGCACCAATCAGAGCACAGTATGCAAATGGTTCCACACAGAGTTGCTATAGATTAATATGTATCTAGTGATATTAGTCTGGCCATGCCAGGCCAGCATACAATGGGTACAGCTACAATGGGTATTATATACCAATGGGCTTTGTTCCCAAATGGGCATCAAAAGCAATGACGCAAGACAAAGCAACATCTCTGATGGAGTAATATCTTGATTACACGACAGAAGCTTTGATCTTTTCAAAGGTCCTGGTGCTTTCCATTTCACCACGTTAGCTTTATTAAACTAAGTAACAGGCTGGCAGCATGGGGGTCCGTGGGGCAAGTGTTTGCACAGCGCATATGTCCAATGTTAAACCGTAACGCACATGATTTGTTCCTCTTTAAGACCCACTGCTGATAACTGTCATGAAGCAAGACATGGCAAGACTCTCTCTCTCTCTCTCTCTCTCTCTCTCTCGAAGTGTTCGCCTCCGTGTGTATGTAAGTCTGGTATGCTGACTGCATACCAATTCTGCAGGTGCAACAACGAGATAGATTGAATGATAGGAAGAGTGAGGTAGTTAGATAGATGGAAAGGACAGAGTCCTAAGCATAGACAAAGGGTGTAAAGGTGTTACTTGAGAGAAAAGGAGGGGGGACATGAATAGGACGTGTGTGTGTATGTGTGTGTGTGTGTGTGTGTGTGTGTGTGTGTGTGTGTGTGTGTGTGCGTGCGTGCGTGTGTGCGTGCGTGCGTGCGTGCATGCGTGTGTGTGTGTGCATACGTGCGTGCATGCGTGCATGCGGGAGAGAGAGACACAGGAGAGACAGAGAGAGAAAGAGAGAGAGCAGATTTCTGGCAGTCGAGGCAAGAAGTCGAGAGAAAATGAGCAAGAGAGTGAAAGAGAGAGAGATTGAGGATGACAAGTGGTATTCAGAGGGAACACAGTTGTTTCAGCAATATAACAAACTCCATCCTTGCCTCGTGAACTGCTTTACTAGATTAGAGCAGGACAGAAGAAAAGTGCACAAGCAGCAGCTTAGAAAGTCACGCATAACTGCACTTCAGACCCTGCTGTGCATGCTCATGTGTGTGTGTGTGTGTGTGTGTGTGTGTGTGTGTGTGTGTGTGTGTGTGTGTGTGTGTGTGTGTGTGTGTGTGTGTGTGTGTGTGTGTGTGTGTGTGTGTGTGTGTATGTGCGTGCGTGTTTGTGTGCGTGTGAAAGTGTGTCATGCCTCTAGCCCTAACCATGTGTGGTTGTATGTATGCACATGTAGATGTCTCACAGGGCTTTGTCATAATTAAACATTAAAGCATTTTTTTATCTGACCTGCATAAAAGTGTGAAATAATTACTTAATGCGGCAGCATATTAATTATAATTCTCCTCTTCAGCAGCCTTCACTGCAAGATCTCCAAGGTTTTCTCAATGTAGGGTAAATATACGGAGCAGGATTCTATTTTAACGCCTGGTGCTCTTTAAGAAAAGCCTTGATGACATTATTTAGGAACGTTTTTCGATCGTTTTTATGTTTTAGTTATAACACAAAACCAACTCTAAGTGGCTATTATGGGGTGCCCATAATAGCTATCCATGTATGTGACATGTAACATAAAGCAACATACAATACCCAATACCATAGCAAACAGCAATTTAATATGATCATTAATCAATACACAAAACCAAACCAATATACTGTATATGCCTATAATCCTACAACTGCTTTGTCAGTTTTTGACACCTTTTTGTTAAATGTTATTCTTATGTTGTCTTATGTTGGCCGGCTCACCCCATCTATGTCCACATTTTCTTATTTTATTTTATTTTTTTTACAATAATAACAGCTTCATCCATGGTCTGAAGAGGACAGCTTTTACAGATAGGCAAAGGGCAGGGGCTAGAGCCCCTTTCCATGTCTATGTGTGCAGTGCATGTCTCTGGGTTGGAGTAGGCTTATAATCTCTGCTCCCAACTGACTGGCCATCTAATCCGGTATGCTTGAGTGTGCGTATGTGTGTGTGTGTGACGTGTGTGCATGTGAGCTGGCAGAGAGTTGTCTTTTCCTCAGCTCTTTCATCATCCTTGTTCTTGGCCCATGACTCTAATCAATTAGCTGCCCACACAAAAAAAAACACAAAACATATGCATTTGCATTCACACACGCACGCATATGCACACAAGCACGCATGCAGGGCACACACACAGACAGACCACGCACACACACACACACACACACACACACACCACACACACACACACACACACACACACACACACACACACACACACACACACACACACACACACACACACACACACACACACACACACACACACGTTTCCAGAATATGATTATGTGCTGTCAGGTGTTGCTGCCAAAAATTTCTGACACAAAAAGGTGAAACATTCACGGTTCTGACATCAAAGCGCTTCCACATCCGATGCTCTGCTCAGTTTTGGAACATCCCCATGGCATTATGACATCAAGGCCAAGAGGTCCCGCTGTTACCTCGCTCTGTAGGCTGTGCTTTTTACTTCTCTTTTTGGAAAGTTGGGGCGGATAGATATTTAAAAACATTTTTATTAATAATCTAAATACTGTACTGTATATCTTTTTGCTCATAATTAGTTACCCATAGTCAAACACAATGGCTGTCAATTTAACTTGTAAGTAATTACAGGACCGCCATCATGACGAAACAAATGAAATATTATTTATCCTTATGATATGAATTATTAGTATCCGTGAATTACAATACAGGGGCACAATGGCAATGAATCTATCAAATATACAGTACATACATATGCACAAAAGTCAACTCATCACACGCATGCACAGTCCCCCTCCACACACACACACACACACACCCCCCCCCCCCCCCCCCCCCCCACACACACACACACACACACACACACACACACACACACACACACACACACACACACACACACACACACACACACACACACACACACACACAATTCTGCCATGAAGCTCTGTTTCATATTCATATATACAGTAATATACTGTATGGTTTAGCTGGCACTGCCTCCAATACAACTCTTTTTCTAAAAATATACAGGAGCTTTACTCTGGCCTTTGTTAAAGGGACACCTTTATCATATTTTACGTCTCCCGCATGACAAGCCAAGTATCTAGCACTCATCCAACAAAGAACAGCCAGAGGAGATAGCAAGGGCTTATGAACTTCAGGCAAGACTACATGTCAACCAGTCATGGCTCATACATACTCCAGTGTGGGTGATAGGGTTATCACCATGGTGTCATTTTTAAGGGTTAGCTAGCTACAATGATGAAAGTCTTATCACTTCACCCTGGAGTATGAATGAGCCTTAAGTGTCCCACTTGACAGGCAGGTGTTCTTGATATTTGATGTTTTCAATCGAAATGCAAAGAGACCTATATGGATCTATTTTTGTCACTGCCTATACCCATTATGGCTACACTTCTTTGCCTTTTTCACAAAGCATTTGCATATTTCAACTAGCCACTACTTCAACACGTTGTGAGCCTGTAGATCAGCTATATATGTAACTATTAAAATGTATTTCACCATAGTTAAAAAGGAAGATAAGAAGTTTGGGGATAAGGGGTAAGGGCAGTGACGAAAATAGGGCTGGCTTTTTGGACTACTGCTGAAAATTGTATTCATTAAAACAAAATTCCAGTTGTCAAAATTACGTGGGAAAAATAGAGGCTGTCAACGTCATTACAAAATCAGAATAATCACAGCCTAAAAGTGAATGGACTATAATTAATCGACATTTCTACTACTACTTCCAAATATGCTATGTGTTTCACAATTTGTTGAGCGAATGAGTCGAGATATATTAATGTAACACATGTATGTTACATTTGTATAATGTGTCTCTTATCTCTCACTGTTGGCTGCAGCCTATGGAAATAGTGCAGCCTTAATGAGTTGTGTTTCACTCCAGGGTTAGATGGTGCAGAGGTGATGGGATTATAGAATGTATGGGGTCATCCAAGCATGCATTAATTGTGTTAAAACTAAGTTACCGCTAACTAACTCATCGTTGTTATTTTGACAGCCTAGAAAAAAACACGCATTTGACTTGCACATCAGTTAACATAACATGGAAAAGGGATACTATACTGCCACTGAGCATCATTTGAAATAAAAGTAATTGAAACTAAAGGGTGGAACTATAGCTGCCAGCGATCACTAGTGGTGCCGTTTTTCATTATTGCTAAAATGGCTACAAAACAACATATACAACATAGTAACCAATGGCCTTTCGAGGTTCACATAACACGGTGTACCCCCGCGGGGAGACGTCGGTACTACGTTGTGGTTTGATGAATTGTTGATGGCAGTCTTGTTGACTGACAGGTGACTTGACAGTTCACTGATGGCCGTGTTAACACAAGACATGTTGCTTTGCTCTGGACGTGACATTACGTCTAAAACATCACATTTCTGCGTGTTTAACCTCAGAATGCACTAACAACGTCTACAGAGAGACACAGAGGGAAACACGGGCTTACAGAAAAGATCCCAGCACACAGTAAAGTGTACAAATGTAGGACTGTACTATATACCGTGAATGAGAGCTAGAAAAATAGAAAGGCCGATTTAAAAAAAAATGTGATTGAAAAAGTTATAGCTTGGAAAAACACAAGCAAAAAAACACCACAAAACCTCAACAAGGATTTAAGAAGGAAAGGCAGGACAACAGCCAAACGATCACAGATTGTGTGACGGATAATAAAAGACAAAGACCGACAGAGATCGATTGAGAGAGAAGCTAGATATTAGAGGAGATAATAGCTGTGTGGTATTGGCTGGCTGCACACCTGACCTCTCCTAACCCTCCGCATGGCCAGCCAATCAGCGGAGAGAAAACCTGAGGTGACCTCATGAACTCATAACAGTGGCAAAAGGGAAGAGTTATAAGAGCCACACATCATCAGCTGTGTGCGTGTGTGTGTGTGTGTGTGTGTGCGTGTGCGTGTGCGTGTGCGTGTGTGTGTGTGTGTGTGTGTGTGTGTGTGTGTGTGTGTGTGTGTGTGTGTGTGTGTGCGTGTGTGTGTGTGTGCGTGCGTGTGTGTGAGTGAGAGAGAGAGAAAGAGAGACAATTTATTGCAGTTGCCACCCTGACCACTGGGTTGATTGGTGTTTAATAACAGAGAGAGAGACACAGAGATAGAGAGCTGGAATGCAAGCGAAGGACAACGTGTGTGTGTGTGTGTGTGTGTGTGTGTGTGTGTGTGTGTGTGTGTGTGTGGTGTGTGTGTGTGTGTGTGTGTGTGTGTGTGTGTGCGTGTGCGTGTGTGTGCGTGTGTGTACCTGTATTCTTCCCGGGTGAAGACGGGGATGACAGAGGGCTGAAGGACAGTTATCTCCACTACAGTCCTATTCTCCTTCACTGGTTGGCCGGCGTCCTGGGCGACCACGACCAGCTGTCAACAAACAGTCAATACACAGTTCATGGGTATAGCTCCCCTCTGCCCCGCCGGGCGGGGTGGGCTTGAATTGTATTATAGATACAATTCAAGAAGGCATACAAGCAGGCCTTGTATGGCCTGCTTGTATGCAATGCGTGTGCAATGCCTTGGCGCTCGACAGAGTGCAGTTCTACGTAGATGGTGATGTGTGCATCCCGCATAGAATTCTGGCATAGAATCAGACTACAGCAGGATTCCTTACAACAAAAGGGAAAAAAACAACAACAACAACAAATGCAAAAAAAACATCCAACTCTGATACCTGCCTCAAATAGTGTCCCCAAGCTAACTCTAGTCTAGACTAGAGGGATGACAAAAAAATAAATAAAATGCACTCGATAGCAACTCAAGTGAAACATATACAGTATATTGTATATATATTTTTTATCTGCAGAACTTGAGATGAACGCTTCTACTCACTGATTGGCCGTCGGCACACTGTTTCATGCTCATTTGCATGAAGTTGGAGCCTGCTCAAATGTCATTCGTCGGCAAAATTGCCAGCCGTATTTTCGCCCTCTGTGTCTCTCCCAGCACTATTTGGAATTGAATGACTCCCAGTGGCTTTGCCGCTCGTTTTTTATACTGCGGCCGGTGGGAGTGCATGCAAGGTAAAGGAGATCAATAGATCCTTAGCGGTGCATTTTGGTCATCGTTAGCCCTGCTTCTCAAGGGGCATTATGATAATATACTATGCTTTATGCTTTAGCTGCATTAAAATGCATTCAGGCCATAGCTGAGCCCATCTGTTCTACATCCAGGGAATGCCCATTTCAGGATCTCTCATTGTATAACCAAATTAAAAGAATCAAAACACAACGCAGAAAAAGACCTACCTACCCAGGTTAGATCCTGGAGGCTAATCTATGCTTTGATAGTGGTTACAAATGTTATGGTCAACAAAGAATGCTTTGAAGATCCTAGCAGAAACCATCATTCAAGGTTTATTCAACTATACATGCACCTCATGGCACCACAGCACTTCAAAGCCCTAATAACAAGGCTCTGGTCATCCAACAAACCAGGCAGGCTTCTATAGGCTTGGTGTTTGATAATGCAGGTGGAGAGTATTGTACAACACATGGCAATGGGTTATTTTTGATCTCAAAGAAAGACAAGTTGCAAATACATTCAGTTGCTAAGGTGTCACTGGTTGTATTTGTTCTTGGAGAGTAAAAATGCCATTTCACGCATAATCCCCAAACCAAAACGAGCACATAATTAATAGCCTTGTACTATTTTATCTTTTTGAGAGTTACATGGGAGCAAACAAGGTAGAACGAGTCCCCTGTGTGATGTCATCAGAGGACACTGAATCCTTGAGTTAATTAAAAGCTCAATTAAATGATGGGGATGATTAAAATTAGCAAGGCCCAAAGCTTCCATGAAGCGTCCTGTTGGGGAAATTACAGTTTCCAAACTAATACCTTCCTTTTATTATGCTCAGTAGAGCAGATACAGCAGGGATTCATCTAAACACATGTTTTGTGTAAAAGGCACTGTTATGTATGCAAATATGGTACACGCAGCCACGGCCTGCGTAAGAAGCCACAGCCTACGTAAGAAACAATGAAGACATTGATGAATCATGCTGTCAATTAATTATAATGATGAACAATAGAAACCTGTAAAGACTGATAAGACTTATTATAGCTGGAAATTATTGGCTGGCTGCACATCTGACCTCTCCTGCCCTATGTATGGCCAGCAACTCAGGAGAGGGTGGAGAGAAAACCTGACTTGACCCCATGAACGCAGAACGGTAGCAAAAGGCAAGAGCTGCAGCATAAGGCAGCGGTTTTCCAACTGATTTTGACCCAACGACAACTCCATTCCGACTCTGAACAACCTGTGGACCACCGCTATTGTATCGGGTGGGCTGTCCACCCGTCCCCCATCTCACGGGACAGCAGTGCTTTTTTGGGACTGCCCCATAATCACAATAATATTTATTCTTTAATCACATTCCATCATATTTTAGGTTAGGGCTTTTGCAGAGAAATGGCTCCAGACTCTCAGAGTGGGTGTCTGTGCTCAGCTGTGATGCTCGTTATGCATCAAGGCAATTATGTTCCTGCCCTGTGCTGTCAAATATATCTGTTTACATCTGTAAACCCATGGTATAAGGCAGGGGGTTTCAAACTTTTTCCTACCAGGGACCACTATTTATTCAGAATCTAAGCCACGGACCACCATTAGATGACACTTTAGCCCCACAGACCCTAAAACTAAAGATTTATTTTGCTTTGTCCACAATTCCAGGCTTGATTTCAGAGAAAACAAAACAGTCAAACATACAGATCAAAATGACCAGTAATCTTCTACATTCTCTAGTTGTGTAGACTTGGGCTAATTCACATGATGAATATTTTAACTCTTTCTTAAACAAAATAAACGTTTTCTTGTACCGAGCAGTAAACAGTGTGCAGGCGTACTACTACTCAGGGACCGCTGGTTGAAAACCCCTGGTATAAGGGATCAGCTCTGTGCGTGTGTGTGTGTGTGCGCGCATGCGTGCTTGCTTGCGTGCGCGTGTGTGATTATACTCACACTGAACATGAGGTTGGGCTCTTCATTGAGATTGACCCTGGTGACAACATTTCCGGTGTCTTCCTCCACGTCAAATATACTGGCAGAGTATGGATAGGCCTCCGGGTCCACCTTATAGCGCACCTGACCAGCTGGGGTGTCCTGTTCATAGAGCAAGTATGAGTACTTTTTTATTATGACAAAACGTATTTCATGTTGAGGAAAAGAAAAATCGATTAATAATTGACTTTTTCTATCTATTGATGAAATGTTTACTTTATCGACCAGTGCCCCTCAGGTTCTGCTGTACTTGTCTTTTTTGCCTATAGGCTATAACAAGTTCAGAACCTTGTAGATACACTACAGTATGCTCTTTTAGCTGAACATACAATAAGTCCCAGCAAGGGGACACTAGAGTTCATGTAGTTGGTGTTAATAGTGTGTTTTAACTATGAGATTTACAGCCAATCAAACACTTTATTCCATACAATAGTTTGTGTGAGAATTTTATCCTAATGATGACTTGAAACCTCATCTACATTATAAGTGCACCAAATCTTTTGAGAACAGTTGTCCCCACAAATTCAAATTTGACACGTATTCCACCCCATGCCAGTGGGTGCAGTGCCCGTTGTTTAATTGGTCAGACCTATGGTTGCCCAGAATCACCTCAAAGGGGCCTCTGTGGTAGACATTGATGTTGGGGCAGAGTGAGATAAATTTTAAAATATATATACTTCGATTCCCACTGAGGATGCCGGTGGTGTCTCCTCCCGCGTATCACCTATACCCAAGGTGGGGTTGGCGTAAGGGCCTTTCAGTGTGCAGTTTGCATGTTCTCCCCGTGTCCCCTAGGGTAGATACCCTTACAAAAACATGCAGTTATCCTGGGCTCTAAACTGCCTCCCCCTGACCAGCTGGGGTGCCTGATGGAGGGGACAGGAACTGGTTGGAATAACGTGTTCCTTCCACAAGCTACGTCAAACCAGAGAAACTTCCCCCTGTCAGGTGAAAAGAAGACAGCTTGGACTCCTCATGCGTTGAAGGAAGCATAAGGCAATTCCACTGTTTATCCATTTACGGTGTAGTGGAGGAAAAAATATTATAAAAAAATATAATAACTTCCTTAGCTCCCTCCCAGCACAGACATCCTTGGAGCAATGCAGCTCCCTTCTCCAGAAAAGCCCAGGCTTGTATCTAAACCATACAGCTTCATTAAATTGTAGCTACAGCAAAAAAAATAAGTGTAAACCATTAATTTGATCTTGCAAGAGAGAGTTTCTTATAGCCCCAAACGTGGCCGGTGCATGGAGAAAGAAATAGACTTCTGCTGTGTTTGAAGTAGGTTTTACAGCATCCAATGTTTTCTATGAAAAATAATGCGTTCGAAAGTTGCTAGGTTTGCATGGAATGACCCATGTGGTGTTTCAGAAAGTTCAAAAGTAATTTTTGGACAATTCTGATGGCCTTAGTAAGGAAGAACATTTACTGTGTGAGTCTTTAAGTTTTCCATCAAACTTTCTCTCAAGTTATCTGCAAATTAAATAAGACAGTCTGCCATGGTGTCATGCAGTATTCACTTTCCTATAGTTCAGAGATCTACATTAACTTAATTTCAAAAACCATAGAATGGATTTTCGACCGCCAAGTTGCTTCTTGAAATCCACATGAGAACATTTTAATGAGCCTGGGGCCTGATGTGCGAGAATGTTTTTTTTGAAAACCTCTGAGAATATATAGGTCTAGGAACCCTGCTTAAATAACAAGGGAAGGCATTTAAGGTCATATTTACATAAAAACTCATTTTCTGCAGTGCCAGTGTATGATTCAATGTTATGGCTATCACTGCATGGTGCATCAGATAAATACGCTTCTCACAGGTTGGGCTGTGGAGAATTATGAATTTAAGGTCTGACTCATCAGTTTTCAGCAAGGGAAAAAATATCTAAAACGGAAATGACCATAAAATGACCATAAATAAGGCTACACAGTCATCTCCTATTTCCACTGAACTTAAAATTCTATTTTGTGAGTGAAAAGTGAGTGAGTCAGCAAAAGGTCTATTACAGGTCAGGTACACTTTCATGCAATCAAAAGATATTTATACTTTGGAGACAGAGTTAGCTCCTGAAGGCTTCAAATAATGTACAGCCACAAATATCCATGAATATCCAAGGGTTTTACCGTATGTTTACTAAAATTAACTGTTCAAACATACTAATTTGTTTGAGCAGAAGACATTAATCCTTTAGAGAACAAACTGTTTTGAATTTCAAAAGAAGCTCTTTCGACAAAATCATCCATACTGTCTGTGCAGCGTAAATAAAGTCTTTTGAAGCCATAAGATCACAATGTAAGAGATCTATATACTGTATGTGTGAGTGTGCGTGAATGCATGTGTGTGTGTGTGTGTGTGTTTGTGTGTGTGTGTGTGTGGTTGCGTGTGTGTGTGTGTGTGTGTGTGTGTGTGTGTGTGTGTGTGTGTGTGTGTGTTGTGTGTGTGTGTGTGTGTGTGTGTGTGTGTGTGTGTGTGTGTGTGTGTGTGTTTTCAAATTGGCATGAGGGTGAAGAGATGATAATGACATCATTTTCAGGTTGAATGAACATTCGGTTAAGTGGGCTATATGCCCAAGGTTAAAGTGCTCGGTTATAGCAGCTTAGCCATAACTTTGTAGAGGTAGCTGCTTCTACAGTATGTGAAAAGCACAACTTAGCAGTGCAGAGAGATTTTGCCTCTTGCTACTGGATGTACTGTCATCAGCACTTTTAGAGCAGAACACTAGAGTTTAACAATGGAGTGTGTGTGTGATCCTGTGTAGAAGGGGGCTGGATTAGCCCTGGGTCAACTCTTAATATAGTACCAGAGTCACTGGCAAGCACTTAACATTGGACTGGTTCCAATAGCAATCCAATAGCTACTTAGGAATCAATTCACGCTAAGTGGCTATGTAAATGATGGTTACACAGAATAGGAATTACAATATTACAGAATAAATAGAATAGAATAGAATAGAATAGAATAGAATAGAATAGAATAGAATAGACAATACTTACTGCAGGGTCAGAGTCGTTAGCCATCACCGTGGTGACAATAGTGCCCTTGACAGCATTCGGGGCAACCATGCCTTGGTAGACTGAATGGCTGAAGACTGGAGTGAAGTCATTCATGTCCTACACACGTGCACACACGTGTACACACACACACACACACACACACACACACACACACACACACACACACACACACACGCACACATTAGTCCTTAAAGCACACAATATAAGTAATGACACAGGAATGTGATATATTGGCTCTGGTGTGCTGTACGGCGGCACACCAGTTCATTTCTTCGCTTGGTACAAGCGGGTCAGTGACCTCGCCACACACATGCACACACACACGCACACACACGCACACACACACCCCCCCCCCCCCCCCCCCACACACACACACACACACACACACACACACACACACACACACACACACCACACACACACACACACACTATCCAATACGCTCTCCACCGTCTCTCTCCATTAGGCCGACAGGCATAAAGGTGCCACTGAGTGGCAGACTTTCAATAGCTGTTTAGAGGAAGAATTCATATCAGACATGGGACACAGCCCTTCCTCGAAGAGACGTTTGGGCATGTGGAAAGATAAAGTATGCAAAAAGAGCACATACTGTACTGAAACGATACAAAAAAGACTCACACATCGCCGCTCACCAAATAGCCCCCGTTAACCACTTAATTAATCTGGATTTATACTTTGTCACATGATGGTGTCAAGCGGAGAAAGCATTGTCCATCTACAAGTTCACAACATGAAGTGGCTTGTTGTGAGGCTGTCCATATAGGCTATAAAAAACCAAATCTAACTACCCAATTGGCCTGAATATAAGACTATGTTTTTTTCCCAATGGAAATATCCCATAAAATGGAATCGTCTTATATTTGGGGGCTATACTATTTGACATTCAATGTTCTTTTTTTCTGTAAATGGATCTTGAAAAATGGGGGGCGTCTTATAAACGAGTCGTCTTATATTCGGGACAATACGGTATATGACACACCCAAAATAGGGGTCCCAGGTTGACTGAAGGGCTAAAAGGGTTTAGATTTTCTGCTCTTGTTGCTGAGGAAAAGCTGTGTGCTTGTAACATCACAGCAAAAGAAAAACAAATCATTTTAAGGGGAGCTACAATATTTTCTGTGCAAAAAACACTGCGTAACATATAACTGCACACACGCGCCCTGCTGTATGCATGCACGCCCCCCCCCCCCCCCCCCCCCCCCCCCCCCCCCCCCCCCCCCCCACACACACACACACACACACACACTGTACGTATAGTGTTCCTTCATTTAATGTAATATTAAATCCAGTATTTTAATGGCACTTGCTGTCAACCTCCTAATTTTCTCTGCCTCATTTCCTTCACATGGAAATTATGGAGAAGTGTTTTGTTTTTCAGTAAATTAATGTATTGATTCGTCATACTTGCACACAATTTGTAAAAAACAAACAAAATAAACACCCACCACAGCTCACAATGTGAGCATGATGCGATGTGTTGTGAGCTTGCCTTGTACTCTAAAAGTTGTGAACATTTTTTAGTGAAAGTGTCTTATGCGTAAGAGGTGTTGGTCAATATTACTCTTTACCGCTTAGACAAAGTAATATCATTACTTTACTTATTACTGGAATTGAAGAGTAATATATTACATATTACATTATTACTTTCCCAAGTTCTCAACTCCCACCTTATGGAGTAAAAGCGATGTAGAGATGTACAACATAATCTGTTTAACAAGCTCTTTTAGAACCGAATCCAATTTATTGGAAAAATAATAGTCTCCAGTCCCACAATCCAACAAAATCTGTCTCTTTGACTTTTTAAACTTTTTCACAGTTGTTTTCAAAGACAGTTGAGGTCTTGTATTTAAAAATAAAATACAAAATAATGCAGTAAGCGATTTGTAGTTTACATTACTGTGCGCAGGATGCAGCGTATGGACTGGATCTACAATCTAGTGCACATCTCTGTTGTTACAGTACCTGTCGATAGCTTGTAAATCTGTTCTATTTTTGCATGCAACAACAAGGTCATTGTAAAAAAGTAACTTGGCGTTACTTGCAAAGTAATGCGTTACTTATTACCCATTTTTGCAGAGTAATCTCGTTACTTTACTTTTTGGAGCAAAAGTAATAATATTACAGTAATATGTAATCTAAAATTAGTTACTGCCCAACACTGCTTATGCGTAAGAGGCGTTTATAATTATTGAAACATTACCAAGAACATGATAATGTTGAATCTTTGGAGCATAGGTGGGATACTTCTGTTTTCCCATTTAAGTATCTGTGCATGCAGTTGACTTACTTTCAAATGTGGGTGCAGGTTGGTTGTCTTGCTCACGGAAAGCTCAACACACACACACACACACACACACACACACACACACACACACACACACACACACACACACACACACACACACACACACACACAACACACACACACACACACACACACACACACACACACACACACACACACACACACACACGCACATTCTCCACCACCCACTCAATGTAATCTCCACTGTAACAGCACCAACCCCAGGCCAGGACACACACATGCACGCAGGGCAGACACACACACATATTCACAATAACAAGACCAGTTCTATCTCATGCTTAATGTAATGTTGCCACTGATACACTATATACAGTAACTCTATGTAGTCAGGCAGCCAACAGGCTTCTTTTGTTTAAAGTGGTGAATTTGGTATGTACCGATAGTCTTTTTATTGGCCTAAAATATCTATACATACAGTACACATACAGTACACACTATACATTCATCAATTCACTTGCTGAATGACTGTGTCTTGTTGGGCATATTGGGAATTTTTTTATTCGGGTTTTCTTGTGACCCAAAACTTTGACAATATGTCAAACTAAGTGGTTTTCATGATTCTGAAACCATTCCAAGCATTTGCACAGAAAACATTCCTTGGGCCAAAAACAGCCAAATAGACATTATGACAAATGTGATGAAGTCAGCACATTTTGGGCAAGTATCTATGGTTGTTTTTAGCCCAATGCTTGGACTGGATACAGCCAGCTGGTGACCAACGTGATTCATGAATGTTTGTACAGCTATATAGAAAATATTTTAACTATACCAAATTTCCCACCCGTACACCTCAACTGACTAATGGGATACACTGCAAAATCGCCTGAAATATACTTTTCAGTCAATTTGTGTACTAAAACGTAATACGCATTGATTAAATAGTGTATGGAATGACCAGTTTTCACAGCATTCGTTTTTGGAGTGCTTTATTTTCTTCTAAGTAAGATATTACGTTCACATAGCAGCAGTAAACTGTGGAACTGATGACTTCCATGACTTTCTAGTGTCTATACATGGCCCAGCTAATTAAAATACTTCATACACTGTATAGATTTTCTGGAGGTGAGTCTTTGCCAGAATACCTATAACACTATAACAAAAGGGAACGGTCATTAAAACATAACTTCATAATCTTGTATTGAGTTGTGCTTGAAATGCACTTCATTCTCCAAACTTCTAATACAATTTTCAATCGATGAATAAATCAATCAATAAATCAACCAATCAATATTGACGCATCGTTTATAATATACACATTACATAACACTACACACTACTCTTCATCCACGTCCTAATCCTGTCCCAGAATCCCTGGTCCACTTGTTTGTCAGCTGCCACACTGCACCCACTCCGGGGAGCCTGCAACACACATACACATCAATAGTCACTGAACAGGTTAATTGGCTAATTACTGTAGGTTTTAAAATTTAATTTTACTTCTGTAAGCCTACATATTATACTTTGACAGTAGATTTATTTAGGCCAAAATTGTTAGCTAGTTTAAAAGGCATAACATGCTATATTAATGCATTTGTGTGTCACATATACGTAGAGCTGTTCAGCCCTGCCCCCTTGTGACGTCGCCCTGGTTCTGGAAACGGATTCCCAATTCATTTTCCTCATAGACTTGAAAATGATTCATATAAAGACGGTTACGCCGCGGACAAAGGCAACTCGGGTCGTGACAAATCATGATGACACACACAATCTTTTGGGACAATCAAATAATTTCTGGGATGAAAAACGAAAACGAAAACAAACAAAACAAAAGTGTTGTATCCTGCCATTTTTACTTCTTGCTAATTAGATATTTCATGATAATATGGTGTTTGTTGTCATGATTTGTCACGACCCGATTTTGCTTTGTCTGAATCATTTTCGAAAAGTCTATGAGGAAAATGAATGAGGATTTCATTTCTGGAACTAAAGCGACGTCATGAAAGGGGCATGGCTGCGCAGCTCTATACTCCCATTATGTTATTTTAGAACACTGATACAGCCAGTCTGCCTGATTCTATGATGAGCATAATTCTGTCTGTGTGTCTATCTGTTATAGCCCAAAGACCATAGCACTGCACAAGACTGCTTCTCTAAATGAACAAACACTAGATTAAACTTGTGGCAACAGATGCCGATCTGGACAGAAATGACACGAGATGGGAATCAATAAAACAATTAACTAGAACAAATCAATTACAGTGATCATATTTACAAAGATTGGTCACAGCTTAATAGTATCTTAAGAATTTGTAGCTGTTGTTATAATGCTAAATCTGCTAAATAAGAGGAATATATCATTCCAAACACCATTCCGTTGCTTTCTGTGAATATTTCACTAACTTAACATAATAATGATATAATATTGAAGCTTAATATTATAATGCGCTTATTATTGTCATGAGAGTATATAAAACAACGATCACAAAACAAACATTACCTCTGCTCTGTTATTCTCTTGTTTACATCGGTCAGTCAGCTGGAGGATTTCCGGGTTCCTCTCTTGCCAGTGGTATGAAGAATGTGATTGACCAACTGAATTTCACAATACAGTATGGCGAGCTTTGATTGGTTCATATTTTGGATTGGTTTGCCAGGTTTTTAGCCTGGTGATAGCTCTGGTCCAGAGCTCCACTGCTTCTGAGTCTGCCTTGCATTGGAGCTCTGTAACATACAATGCAATCTGCCATTACTCGACCCAACCATATTTCCACTCTCTTCTGGAGTGGAAATATGAAGAACGTTTTACCTATTCACCAAAACAAACACGGCTTGTGTGATTAGAAAGCCTACTTTCCTTAGTGGAAACATTGTGATTCCTGACCACATGGATAAAATTGACTTTTTAGCAAGAACATGATTGTTTTTCGCTGGAAAAACAACTAGGATATTCGCCCTCTATCGGTATTTCCAAGAAAAAACCTTCAGGGAATATTTTTTCCTCAGGTGAAAAACAACCGCTTTCTCGCAAAAAAAAAAAAAGTTTTATCCGTGTGGTGGGGGTCTCAGACAGTTTCCACTTAGCAAAGTAGGCTTTCTAATCACAGAAGCCGTGTTTTTTGGTGAGTAGGTAAAACGTTCTTTACATATTCACTCCAGAAGAGAGGCTAGTCGGGTCGAGTAATGGCAGATTGCATTGTACTGTATGTTGCAGTTCCAATGCAAGGCATACTCATAGAAGCAGTGGAGCTCTGGACCAGAGCTAGCCTGGTGATTAAAAACAATGATTATATTTCTATATGGCATGACCATGACGGGTTGCAGGGCACATGGCCCACGAAGCACTGTTAGAAGGTGTATATACTGTATAGATTATATAGAAGGTATATCAGCATTGTGGAGGAAAAAATGGGACCACTGGTGCAAGAGCTGGAGTGATTTTATTTGTTTTATGAATCGTGCAGTCGAAAATGATGAAATAAAGTAGACCTTTAAAGCTCAGTAAGTGTGCACCGTAGCTGTGCCCATCGAGGCCACAGAGAGACACAGAGATTCCTATATAGTGTCAGAAATAGAAAAGACACGTCAGAGCTCTTCAGGACAGACGATTGAGTGGCGCCCCGACCGACAGACTGATATAGTGTGAATCTTAGTTCGCAATATAACAGGTCGTATGTGCTTGTATTCATGTTCATTTGTTGTTCGTAGTCATATCATGAAAGAGATGCACTCTGTCCCATTTTGTAATCAACAAATATGTCTAAGGTCCCACAGAAGTTGTGGCTCCAGCCTTTTATTGGACCCCAGATGTTTGAAATTAAAAAGGACCCACAAACGTAGGCAGGATACGAACATTTGCTTCCACACACACACACACACACACACACACACACACACACACACACACACACACACACACACACACACACACACACACACACACACACACACACACACACACACACACAGAGGTAACACTCACAGTGATCTTGACAGTGACCGTGGCCAGTCCGGGGGGCATGCTTCCCTCTGTGTCCACGGCCTCCACGGTGAAGGTGTACGTGGCCTCGGCGTTGGGCAGCGTCTCGTAGTCCAGGACCCGCAGAACAGACACCTCTCCTGTGACAGCGTCCACACGGAACAGCCGGCTGACCTGCCCAGAGGTGCCGTTCTTAAGCCGATATGATATGTTGGCGCCAAGGTCGGCGTCCACAGCCTGGAGGGAGGCATGGGGTGAGGCAGAGAGAGAGAACAGAGGGAGATTGGGGTGTTATTTAGCAAGTGTCGTGAAAAGCCATGGAGGCAGCTTGAACTAAACCTGCAGAGTGTGAGAGAGAGAGAGAGAAAGAGAGAGAGAGAGAGAGAGAGAGAGAGAGAGAGCTGTGAAACAGAGAGGTAGACGTATACACAAATGGCCAGATAAGCGCAGGTTAATCGAACAAGGAATTAATCCATCACAAGTAGACCCACCTGCCCATTATTCAATCACCCAACCACCCCCTCGTCTATCAGGCTTATAGTCACCTTCATACACCTTTGGCAGCGCATTTGGGCAATTATTACACCCTTGATACCAGACTACTAGTTTGTCTGCATTAATTGAACACTTTGTAGCACCAATGTGGATAGAATCCTTACTGGTGACACTGGGTCAAACTCCAGTAACAACACTAAGTCTTACTAGTGAATTAGTGAGCTCTGACATGTAAAACCATGGATTCAGCTCCCTTGTTAACTATTAGTGACCTACAATATTTTCTGCCCTACAGTTAACTAGTGAGCAGGAGGCAGACACTTCTTAACAAGTCATTGTAGATATGCTTACCATTTAACTAGTTAAATCCTAATTTTCTTTAACCAGTGGTGCTTAACATTACTGTAGTTTAGCTCCTAAATGATCATTCTGATTGGTATTCTGATTGTCGAGATAAAACGTGTCCGAGCTATACCATAGAATAGATATAGACAGATGTAGACATATTTGACAGTGCTAACACATCATTAACTTGATATTATCAAGTGTTGACAAGGACCAACTTTTTGGCCCGCCGGCCGCAAGTTCAATAGCCCTGATCATATCACCACAGTTTTGTAGCTGAACTGGGGAAGGAGAGCACTTGATTTCCTTACAAACCCTGGCCATGTGGGGGTCTGTGCAGTGCCCATGACCGAAAGTGTGGTAAAGACATCAACCTATTCCCCCGTCACAATTCATTGTAAAAACAATGAATTGTGGCTTGCTCTAAAGCAGCACTAAGTGTAGCTACATTTGTGAATTGGGTATGGTTTTATGAGGTTAACATGGCTATGTGTTATTTGTTTTCTAACAGTTTTAGAAAACAAATAAATCACACAAGATTCCACTTCACCATGTTGTTTAAAATGGTTGAAAGGGTTGGAGACACTGTTGCGCGTCGTGTCAAACCACGCCTCTCAGTCATTATAAAATACATGGTAAACTGAGATCTAGCGTGGTTTACTAAGCTGTAGTAAAATAAAAAAATATCTATCTATCTACTTAACTAGTGACATCCATGCTCTCATGGCCTCACCGTTAGCTTCAGTATGACAGTATCCTTGAGGTTGTTTTCTGGCAGGCTGACCAGGTAGGCTGGCTGAGTGAATTCTGGGCTGTTGTCGTCCACGTCCTCTACGGTGATGGACAGTGTTAACCGGGAGCGCCGTGGGTCCACCGCACCGTCCCACGCCTCAACGATGAGGTCATAGTGACCTTTCACCTGTAGGGCGGGGTGCACAGTAAAACATGTGTTCATTTTGTGCATACAAATGCAGAGTCGAAATGTTAACAATGCCTCTGCAGAACATGTATGGACTTTGTTTTTGAGGGGATCTAGACCCTCCTATGTCCAGTTTTGAGGGAAATTGCAATTGGCCAGAATGAGATGATGTATGATGACATATGAGGAGGATAAGACCGCATCTCACTTCACATGGGTGTGATTTCTATTTATAACATTCAGTAATCGAACCCTGGCACTGATATACCGTATTTAATTATACATGAATAATAAATGAGGATGAGTCACTATTGTTTAGCGCCAGATATGGTTAAAGGAACAGTTTCCATTGTTAATTAAAGAGATCTAACCTAGTGCTACACACTAAATAAAATGTTAATTTAACTTTAAAGGTTACTATTGTGAACAAACAAATCCATCATTTTAATAAATCACAAGCACAAACAGTCTGTAAATTGTAACAACATTAACCCAAGGGTCCCTATTCTACGCATGTCATAATAACTGACCAATAGATCAACAGCAGATCTACGGGGCTACAATATCGCATTAACCATTCCCCTCTCTATTGATATATCGATCCGCTGGCAAGCATGTCGATGCCCTGAGTGACTACCTATGACGTATAAATTGATTTGTCTAGCCTGCAATAAAACATAGTTTTAGCCGATCACCATTCTTTTTGCATGATCGTCTAACGGCGGGTTGTATTCACTCATAAATGATCAAAATCGCCTGGTGCACACTCCTACGTGCATGCGCGGTACGTCCACTGCTGATCATAATCTAGAAATTGCTGCGATATTACAGCCTGATTTGAGTCATTTATGATAATAATCGTCATCCTAGCGATCAAACTCCACTCGCTTGTCATGAATCAGGCAAAATTTGCCAGAAAAAATATGACTCTTTGAGTCGAAGAGTCAAAGAGATCCGGCGATCGGCTACCTACTGACACCTAGTGGTGACAGCCATGCAGCCCATTATAGACAGCATCTTGGAGGACCAATACAAATGCTATTTGAATGGGAATAATTTGATAAATAAAAAATGCGAAAACCACTGGCAGGGAACTACTATATACATGTCAAGTAAGTCATTGGGTTTCATATAGGGTTAAGATGCATGTGAATGTGAACTTGCAGATCAGCTATTTTATGCAAGGAGATTTGGATTTTCATTTGTCAATGAAATAGTTGGCAGTAGTACATGTAGTGTTTGAGTGTTTTTTTGTGAGGCAGTATAGTCAATATAGTCTGACGGTTAGGTTTAGGCCTCACCTCCCTGTGATGTTAGGCTTAGGGTTAGGCACCGGTCCGATGTCAAGGTTTAGGTCTATCAGACCACTGATATGTTGGCCAAAACACAATCAACTGTGGGGAAGATGACCCCAGTCCCACTGACCTCTCTGTCTAGTGGTACCGCAGTGGTGATGGTCCCATTGCTATCAATGTTGAAGAGGTTCTGGTGGGTCACCAGACGATAGTGGACCTCACCGCTGATTCCAAGATCTGGATCTGTAGCCTAGAGAACCCACGCAAGGACACACACACACGCACACGCACGCACGCACACACACACACACACACACACACACACACACACACACACACACACACACACACACACACACACACACACACACGCAAACACAAATTCAAATTAAATCTCTTTTAGGGTAGTTGTGTCCATAAAACGAAGGAGAGGGGACCACCCTGTTTTATCACTATTAGTGGCTATTTCCACTATTCTTTATTTCAAATTTGCCTTCCTCGTCAATCCCAAGCTCTTTCTATGGGAATCTGGGGGGGGGGGGCTCGCAATGTCTTTGCATGAACACCCATTCTATCTTATGCATTCTAAAGGTATTTCAGAGATCTGGCACTCAATATAAGGGTTTTGTCAGGAAACGCAGTGGCATAGAAATCCTCCCTACGCAATCCTTGTATGTATCCTATGTAATCCTTGCATGCAACGCGCTTTGGTTTAAATAGAGGTGCAGTCCTACTAGTGCAACTTTATTACGTTGAGAGGTTTTTCAATTGGAATGTGTGAAATAGTGTAAAATGCAAATGTGTTTTAATTACATAATACTTTTACTTGAGTAAATCTTTAGCTGTATAAAAGTCAAAATATAAATATTAAGCCTAAGTAAAGTCTATAGACACAAGTTAACTCTGATCATACTTTTATGATTATGCTGTGTAAGTATGTGTGTCCGTTTGTGCATGTGTGATTCAGTTCACTTCTATGGGGCTAGCGTTATGAACCTGTGCATAAGTGTATCATTAGCTATGCTGCTGCACTCTGCTCTGGCCTTTTCACAAAGCTCTTCTGTCATTAAACCATGCTCATTATCTACTGAACCCAGGCCAAATACCTGCTAGCCCCCGTCTAGATAGGTTTCCTTGCTACACCTCTGTAATCTTATCCGTTAATTATTTTCAGTTCTGACTTCTGCATCTGCTCAGTTTTCCTAGGACAATAGTTGACTCATAATGACAAATTGATCACAAAAAGGGCTAACAGCAGTTACCCCTTTTTGTGATTGATTCAATGTATGTTAATTCAATTACGATTTTGCAATCGGATTGGTTGATAGCTGTGGTATAATGAATAACTATGACACAGGAATAAAATAGCTCTATACAAACGTAACTGCATTGGCAGTGTAATGGTACTGTAAAAGAATGAAACTGATAACATGGATCTAGTGGGCGCCTCAGTCCGGCTGAGTGGAGAGAGCAGCCCACCAAGGAATAGAATAAAAACACAAGCAGAGCTGAGCACAAAGATCACATTGACAAAGAAGCGAGACAAAACCAAGATCTAAATATAAACATTGCATAGCAACTGTCTTGTTGCCACAGGCAGTCAGGGACTACTTTCTTGTAGTAGTTCCTGGGATGAAGTTAATTGGGATGTGTCAATCATACTCATATCACCACTATGCCCTGGCTACGTTCTATCTTTTTCTATTATTCATTTCACCTTGACCTTGCTGCAACAGTATCCCATTACACAGAACATAATAGAATAGAGGACAACACAACAAAAACAACTCAAGCACAATATAAACAAAACACACAATGCCAACAATGCAGAACAACAGAGCTCAAGGAAGCGCTGTGTGTGTGTGTGTGTGTGTGTGTGTGTGTGTGTGTGTGTGTGTGTGTGTGTGTGTGTGTGTGTGTGTGTGTGTGTGTGTGTGTGTGTGTGTGTGTGTGTGTGTGTGTGAGAGAGAGAGAGAGAAAGAGAGAGGCGGAGGGCGGTAATGTTATCAGACTGAGCTTGAGTAAGCAGGACTTCGGGTAATGACAACATTAGTCAGGAGCTGGATCAATTTAAAGTTAATTAGCACTTACAGTATATTGTAAGTGGGACCGTCATACGCACACATGCACACACAAACACACACACACACACACACACACACACACACACACACACACACACACACACACACACACACACACACACACACACAACACACACACACACACAAGCAACCACGCATGCACGCACACGCTGGGAAAGTCTATATTGCACTGCTGCCTGGTTGTCAAACAGTGATGTAAATTTAATGGAGTATGCACTGTAGAAGCATCTCTGATTATTTGCAGTTTAGTTCAAGGTCTGTTCTCTTCTGGAAGACAGGGGAACAGACAGAATGAAAGGAGGATAACAAACTGTGCGTGTGTGCATGCACGCATGCATGCGTGTGTGCATGCGTGTGTGCACGTGTGTACACGCGTCCATGCAGTGTGGTTTGCAGCATCACATTTGCTGCATGTGTACTTCATTTCCCTTAGCAAAACTCAATTCACTCATGTGCCAAACAAGCTAATTTGTTCTAAAATCACACAACAAATATTGATATTAAAATATCTACTAGAGTAAGCCCTAAATAGTATGTCCTGTGCCGAATAGAGATGTTTGAGCTTTGATATTGTAATGGCATGCTCAAGGGCATCGGAGTGAATGTGATTCAATCTTTTGGTTGTATTCTCCTCTCAAGTGCTGACCAAGAACTTCGCTTTAGTAAAAGATGTCCAGTCACTTTCACTACCCGTGAAATACATCAAACGGAAAAAGGAGTTTCAGGTAGATATGGCAACAGTGTTTTCTCCACAACCTTCAAAAGCCTTGGTTCACATAAGAAAGAACATGATGGGAATGAAAGAGAAGGATGACATAGGGGAGCTTCGAGTCTGTACTTGCAAATTTTATAGTAACTAGGACCTTACCCGTTGTGAATATATGAACACCAAATGATGTGCAGTGTAGTGAATAGTGAATATGTTAAATAGATCATATGAGTTATGAGTTAATAGATTATACCAATGATGTAAGTATGTAAGTATTGCTTTAATCTAAGTGAGTAATAAAAGTGAGTATACTTGATCATGGGGGAATGGGAAACATTCCCCCATGTTGTGGCAAAGTAAGGGTGTCCAGGAACATGTTGATAAATCTGATAATTACTTTTAGATGTTCTGTAGACAGTCATCATGAAGCCACTGGCAAAGGGGGGGCTTAATAACTGTGTGTGTGTGTGTGTGTGTGTGTGTGTGGGTGTGTGTGTGTGTGGTGTGTGTGTGTGTGTGTGTGTGTGTGTGTGTGTGTGTGTGTGTGTGTGTGTGTGTGTGTGTGTGTGTGTGTGTGTGTGTGTGTGTGTGTGTGTGTGTTTGTAGATAAAGCTGTAGTGGACACCACAGCACTGAGACACAATGCTCAGCCCCAGGAGGGAAATGTTGTGCTGTCGTCGGCATACATAATCCTAGTGCGCCCATTCTGTCGCTTCCATGCAAGAGCCGCCTGTTGTTAGCTTGTAGAGCTGCTTGTTTTTAGCGAAAACCGGCGCTGCACGATAGCAGTATAAATGTAGAACTGTCGGCTGGATGGATGGATGGATGGATGGATCATATCATATCAGGCAAAAAAGCTTGTGTAAGTTTAAACATTGAATCAACAAGCAGTGTGGCTGCATTTTTATTTCAAGTATTGAATTTATCTTCCCTTTATACCTATGTGTCTGCCATTATTTTGTTAATTATCTTCGCGCAAGGTCAAAATATAGATAAAGCTATGCAATATTAGATTTCGTTTCAATTCTTCTTGAAGCAGAGCGTCCGCGGGAGTTCATTTAGTTTTACTAAACAAATTGTGTCAAGCTCGCTCACAAAATGGCAGGTAAAAAATGCACAACAAAACGCAAATATGAAGAGTTTTAAGAGTTTGTCAATGTTTGGGTCAAAATATGTCTCCGAGTCCATGTTTTCCACCCTAAAATATGTGAAATCAAAGCATCAATCTGTTCTGACTGACCCCAATGGAAATCAAGCCAGAATTGAAGAAGATTGTGCGAGACAAGGAACATGCATAGTAAGATCTATTGTTAATTATTACATTTTTGTTTGCGGACTTTGTTGAACAGAGTTTGTGTGTGGCACAGTGAGTGCACACAATGTATATTTTTATTTGCACTTGATTGAACTGACGGTTTGTGTGTGTGTGTGTGTGAGCCTGTGAGGCAATGCATGCAATGTTAATTGTAAAAAATAACTGGCCAGCTCCATCCTTCCATCTTCAACGAATTATAAGAAATAATAATAAGTCTACTTTTGTAAGTTTGTCACTGTAAATTTGGACATACTGCACAAATGCACACACTATGTGGAGATGCAGTTCTATTCACCATCCAAACTATTAGGAGCAGGGGGGCTATTAATACAGCTCCCAGGGAGCAGTTAGGAGTTAAATGTCTTGCTCAGAAACACTTCAACATAGACTAGTTGAGCCGAGGGCAAACAGTCTGGTGACCTTACGATTCCCAGACGCCCTCTCTTCCCACTCAGCTGCTGTTTGTCTGCAGTATAGAAACAATAGCCTATTATTTACAGGCTCACAGTGTCATAACTGTGAGGTGTAGATCAACTAATTTGAATGTTTCATACAACAAAGTATATATTATATTCATTCAGTTGGTTAAATTATATCTCACCTACTCGACCTATCATGAATTTAAAATCCATTTTTTTTTACATAAATGTAGCCCTTTAATACCTCTCTTTAACCACTGAAGCCTAAACAACCATTCAAATCATTCAGATCAACCTCTCTCAGGATGCTATTCCGAGCAATTTCCGTTGCGGTACCACAAATGTCCACACCCGTGGGGCACCCTTGCCCTCTGTCCTCCTCCGCCCACCTGAGTTCATTGACACACTTCGGCTCAGAATAAGATTGACCATAGACCATTTATTGCAAAGCTTTTGCATGTTTGTATGGCGGCATGGCTCTTGCTCATGTGATATCAGACGATCTATAAACTTAGTCATAGGTCTGATATCACATTTGATATCTCCGATTATCTGTGCATCAAGACACAGCTTGAGATATCAACAACCCCCCTGAGCAGAGCCAAGGTACAGTAAAATACAAGACATTAACACGTGAGCATTGTATCCAATGCAGACTGACATGAGACATTACAACATTTATCCAAAATGCATGAACTACATGGATACAGAAAATATCATAGTCCACAGTAAACATGGATACCATAACAGAGCTAGATACCACAATAGTTACAACCCTTAAATCATGATTAATCAGAGACTCATGTACTCGGAACTGGTGCCACAGGGAGGAGGCCGGGGAGGTGGAGGAAATTTGAACACATATCTGATCAACAGGACAGAGTCAGCTTAGCAGGAAGAGACAGAGAGGAGAGGGAGAAAGAATAGACTGCTTATATAGGGCACATGATTGAATGTGGGTGTGACTGACTAGCTGACAGCCAATGACAGTGAGGGGAGTTGACATGGTGACGCCAATGAGAGTGAGGGGAGTTGACATGGAGAGACTGCAGATTTAAAGGAACAGAATGAATTACTGATTGAAAATAAGGGGAATTAAATAAACCTTCTGCCCTCCGTGCCTCAATGAACTAACGCTTCGCTGGATTCTCTGTGGGATTGTGGGGGTGAACCACAGTGGGAGGAGGTGGGGACTGATCCATGCACAGCAATGACTTAAAGTCTGGGTGGAGGAAAAGCTAAAGGAGGAGGGCTATTCAAATTTGTCCCTGGATATGACTATAGGAAAGAATCTGACGATTCAGACACCGCAGATTTCATAATGAAGGTCCGATTGGTTAAAAAAAACACAACTTTTTGGAGTGTAACAGGACACTGGGGAGGCTATAAAAATATTGAAAAAATGTCAAATTGATGGTGGAGCCTCTTTAATGTATGTGTGTAAGTACTGTGTATCTCCCTCCCTGCCTACCTCTGTCCTCTGAACGGGTGTAATTACATTTACCAGACACGCAGTAACAACAGTAAATTCAACAACATCAAAAGAGAGCAGAACAGAAACAAAATGGGATTTGTGTCTCTCATGGATTACGTCTCATCCTGTGCAACATGCACTGACAAAAGCAAACCTGTAATACAGAACACAGGATTTTACCGCGCGCCTCACACCCACTCTCCAATTTAAAGACCTGCTCTGTTCTTCTTTCATGTTCTTCTCTCTGTATCTACAATACCAGCAGCGATAGAAGCCGATGTCCCTGCATAGGGCTATATCACTGTGCTGGTTCATCTGCACTAATGCCATTAACGCCTGTGTGCATGTTGTCAGTGCGCTGTTCTTTTGTTGGTCTCTTTTAGCCATGCCTTTAGATGATTACAGAACATTAGTGGTGGCTTGTGTGTGTGTGTGGTGTGTGTGTGTGTGCGTGTGTGCGTGTGTGTGTGTGTGTGTGTGTGTGTGTGTGTGTATTAGTTAGTTAGTTAGTTAGTTAGTTTATTTTGTTTCGGTCATATATGAACATACAAAGAGACTGTACAAGTGAAGTCTTACAGATGGCCGAAAGGGAACGGGCTGAAGCCGAAGCTTATTAAGCCCACCCTTTACAGGTGAAAATTAATAATTATTATAAACAAAAACTGTATATACAGTTTATATTCATACAATACACACTGCACATACACACACTTGGACAAGTGCATGTATGTGCGTACATTCGTACATGCATGAAGTATATACATACATCATCCACAAAGATGGCTACATTGCGAGAGGAAAATCAAGACGTATAATGAGAAAAAATAAATAAAATAAAAATGAGAAATTAAATAAGTTTGCTTATATACATACACATATACAGTCACAAGCATGCAGTACATGCCCGTACCTATAGATGCATATGTACACAAAAAACACATACACATACATATACACACATACACTTGTATGCATACATATGCGTACGAGTATTTAATTTAGAAGACAGAGGGAACATTGTTCGGTGTACTGTACAGTACAAGCTGCACAGTACTACAGTACAAATATATTAGTATTTGTGTTCTTATGGATTTTAATGTTTGTTAATTAAGGAACAATGCAAATGTAGTAATGGATCTCAACAGCTTTTCATCATGTAATTTTCGATTGTCATTGATTTATATAATTTCTTGAAGTGTATTATGGATTTGCACAATTTTAGTTCAGGGAGTAATTGGTTCCACAGTTTCACCCCAATGGCTGTTAGACTTTTTTCTTTGGTATTTGTGCGCGAAGTTTTGTTTTTAAAGATGCCGATTCCCCGTAGCTCATATTTGCTTTCTCTGAGCTTAAACAACTCCTGCAAGCTTGAAGGAAGCGACTTATTATAAATGTTATACATTATTTTAAGTGTGTTGAATTTAGCTAGGTCTTCCAATTTCAAAGAATAATTTTTAATAAATAGTGGCGTTGTCGGTGCGTAGTACTCAGCCTGATTTACAATTCTAATTGCTTTCTTTTGTAAAATAGCTATAGGGTGTATAATGGTTTTATAGGTGTGTCCCCATATTTCAATGCAGTATGTTAGATAGGGTAATATTAAAGAATTATATAATGTCAGGAGCGATTTTTTATTAATAATGTCTTTTGTTTTGTAGAGAATTGCTATAGTTTTAGATATTTTTGTTTTTAGGTAATCTATATGGGGTTTCCAGGTAAGTTTGTTGTCAATTTTTATTCCTAAAAATTTGGTTTGTGTGGTTTGTTCTATTTCATTATTGTCTATGGATAATTTGACAGGGGTATGTATTTTTCTGTTTCCAAATATAATAAAATTGGTTTTACTTATATTTAATGATAATTTATTAATGTCAAACCACTTCTTTAACAGTTTTAAGTCCGCTTCAACTACTTGCAGGAGGAGTCCAAGGTCAGTTCCTGAGCAATACAAACTGGTGTCGTCGGCAAATAATACACAGTGGAGGTTTTTCAAGGCCTCACCGATATCATTTATATATAGGATGAATAATTTGGGGCCAAGGACGGATCCTTGTGGAACACCGAATGTTACTGGTTGAGTTTCTGAGTCTATGCCGTTGAAATTAACAAATTGCGTCCTACCATTAAGATAACTTTTAAGCCAAGTGAGGGCAATACCTCTAATTCCGTACCTATATAATTTTCTTAACATTATTTCATGATTTACTGTATCAAAGGCTTTCTGTAGGTCAATGAAAACCCCCACCGTGTATTCTTTATTATCTATGGCAGATGTGATGTTCTCAGTGAGGTCCGCAACAGCCATGGAGGTGGATCTGTTTACCCTGAATCCATATTGGTGATTATTAAGGAGTTGGTGTTTGTCTATAAAACTGTCTAGCCTATCTACAACTATTTTTTCTAATATTTTAGAGAACTGAGATAGTAGGGAGATTGGACGGTAATTATTAAAAAGATGCTTGTCACCACTTTTAAATATTGGGATTACCTTTGCAGTTTTCATTTTTTCGGGGAAAATGCCCGTCTGAAGTGATAAATTGCAAATGTGAGTAAATGGGGTAACAATGTCATCGATTATCTGTTTAATTATCCACATATCAATGCCTGTGTTGTCAGTTGACTTTTTATTTTTAAACTTGTAAACAATTTTTAATATTTCGTCTTCGTTTGTACCCTCAATGAAGATGGAATATGGATTCATTTTGATAAGTTGGTCATCAAGTCCCTCTGTTTCTTGTTGCTCTTTTATCTTCCCTGCTAAATTTGGTCCTACTTCAGCAAAGAAGTTATTAAATTCGTTGGCAATGGCCGTTTGGGTTTCTATTATTTTGTTGTCTTTCTTAAAGTAATTAGGTTGTTTGGATTTGTCAGTATTAGTTTTAATCAAGCTGTTTAATATTTTCCACGTCCCTTGTATATTGTTTTTATGTTGGTCGAGTAATTTATGGTAATAGTCCTTTTTACTTGTTCTTATTATATTGGTCAACTTATTTTTATATGTCTTATATCTAGTTTCGGTGTCTTTGGATCTGTGCTTTAAAAAATTCTTATACAATAAATTCTTTTTTTTGCATGCATTATGTATGCCATTGGTGATCCAGGGTTTTTCTGGTTTAGATTTACTTATAGGGGAGGACATTTTCAGAGGGCAATGTTTGTTATATAAGGTTATTATGTTTGATAAAAACTTGTCATATGCCTCGTTTGGCTCATTTGCCGCAAGTATTTGGTCCCAAGTTTGTGTGTGCAGATCAGCTTTAAAGGCTCTTATCGCATCTGGAGTTCTTTTCCGTGTCATTACAGGGGTGTGGTTGGTGTGGTGGATGTCCTTTTTTAAGTGATGGAATAGTGCAAAAATGGGAAGGTGGTCAGTTATATCATTTATGAGTAATCCAGCTGTAATTGGGGTTTCTATAGTATTTGTGAATATATTGTCTATTAGTGTAGCTGTTTCGATGGTTATTCTGCTAGGTTTTGTAATGAGTGGGAATAGGTTATTGCTGTACATGGTGTCTATGAAGTTATTAATGTTACTTTGTCGATGTGGATTAAGAATATCCACATTAAGGTCCCCACATAAAATGTGTGCCTTTGCAGATTTATGGCTAGTGAGCATGCTGTCAATCTCAGCGTTGAATGTGTTAAGGCTTGAGGCAGGATTTCTGTAGAGACATGATACAATAATATTTTTAGAATTATTGACATGGATTTCAACTGTGATGCATTCCAAAATGTTGTCTATGTTGGTTGTCATGTTTTTAACCACATTACATCTAAATGCAGCATCAACATAGATAGCCACTCCTCCACCTATTTTATCCATTCTGTTTGTCGTGAATAATTCATATCCCTCCATTACAGCAGTGTGTGTTTTATCGTTTACCAGCCATGTTTCAGATATTGCAATCACATTAAATCTTTTAAACTGTGTGTGTGTGTGTGTGCGCGCACGTGTGTGTTTGTGTGTACAGCACGCCCACAAGCCTGCACGTGTGTGTGCATAGACAGGGTACAATTACAACATTCACCCTGGTGTGTGGATGCCTATAGGTTTACTATTGGGCTGCTCACACTTTCAACAGGCTGAAGTGCACACTGCACAGCAACTTTCACTTGAGTCGAGTAATCAAGTGTTCACCATTGTTGGCCACGCGCTGCGCAAATAATTCGAAAACAAACCATCCGTAGGTTCAATCGTGATGGCCACGCACTACCCGATATCCCCCCAAAAACGAAGTGCACTCAAAACACGATGAATTCTATAAAGTTATATGCGAGGGGTGCAGCCAGCCAATCTTCTCTCAGTCACTCATTTCATCCGCCCCCTTTTTTCCCTCCCGCTGTTTCACTCCCACGTCTCTTTCCATGCTCTACTTTATTCTCTCTATCCGTCTCTCATCTGGCTTGTCTCCTTCCTCTATCAATCTCCCTTTCCTTCTAACCCCCCATCTCTCTCTCTCTCTCTCTCTCTCTCTCTCTCTCTCTCTCTCTCTCTCTCCCTCTCTCTTTCCTCTGCCCAAGGTCAGGTCCATTCATTCCCGCTGAAGTCTGTTTAAAACCAGCAGGTACCGACCTTCGCTTGGATGGTGGCCCAGAGCCCTGCCATGCGCAGGCCACTGAGGGATCACACCGTCTGTTTGGGATTGGAACGCGTCCAAGGGCCCTTGAAAACGTAGAGCGCTCAGGTTTGGAATACTTTCAAGTGTCCTCTCTAAAGATTGGATTTTTGGATTATGGGGATTTTTATTCAAGGTTTTATGACCTGAAATGGTCTCCCAGTGGTGCCGAATGGTCTCCGAGGTTGTGTTATAAGTCTGTTGTGCCGCCACATGCGTGGTTTAAGGATCGCAGAGAGATTTTGTAGTTTGGAATGGTGCCCAACAACCCAAAGGGGCACCAGCAACTTTTTTCCTCCTGCTTTGGATCTGTCAAACTGTCAGGCCTGCCATGGGTGCATGACGGCCAATTAGTAACCTTGGAACTACAGCGAGTACACAACCAGGCCAGCGTGATCGACATTTACAACCTGTCAAAGTGTATTGGTTTGCCAAAGACCCCTACAAAGGCATACAAGCACAAGGGCCATAAATTCAAATCGGGGAAGGTACAAGGGAGCATGTTTTGAGAGTGAAACTTGTCCAAGTGTTATCTTTACTGTATCTATTAGTACTGGCTGACGGAGTACAGGAGCCAGCTGGGTATTGGGTTTGGAAGACCTCCAAAATTCTTGCGTAATTCTTTTGGGAAAGGATGAGAATTAAGGTTTGGAATGC
>CM076981.1:32417497-32484997 GCA_039105355.1 Benthosema pterotum
ACTCCATTCCATGCCAGCATTCAAGAGCTTGAACTTGAACACAGCGTTTTGCGCTAAACAAAATGTGTTTAGAAATCCATGTGGTTACACCGCATCTCCACTAGCTAAAGAGTTCTTGGTTATTCCCCTGAAAATAGCAGATCTAAAAGCTTGTTGATGTGCTACTTTGGGGTTTTTGGGCCCAAATGTGCCCTCTTTTAAATTTCGACCCCTGCCTCTCTAATGCTCTCTTTGTGTTCACTGGTTACACGGAACAATGTACTGCAACTGGTGCATGAGTATTGTAGTGTATATACTGAATCTTGGTGTTGTCAGGAATGTTCTTACCCCGTCAGGATGTCCGTCAGAGGCTGTAATCACCAGCGTGTAATTGTCCAGGGACTCCCTGTCCAGAGACTGGGCCAGAAGCAAGTGTCCTGTCCTAGACAGAGAACACACAGGGAGAGGAGATGAGTCATTTCATTAAAAAGAACAAGCACAATCTAGTAATTTACACCCTCAGAGTTAAAGTTCCATTATGTCACTTTTCTTTTTTAATAAACAGTTTTAATTTGGTCCAATGATATAGCAGGTTAATAGTTTTTTTTTTCTCTGTGCTCTTTAGATTGTGTCAAAGGTCACGCCTCTCCCGAACACATGGATTTGGCACGAATTTTGACCTTCAAGATTCAATTCATCCCCCGAGTCTCTGAAATGTCAGCACAGGAAACCGGATTCAAATCTTACGTAAAGGAGGAAAGGTTCAGACTAGAGTACACTTTTAAATGAGCTTGGCGATGTATCAGAAACCTCATTATGTCCAAAACTGTTAGATTTCAGGATTCAAAGAAAGAAATTGCAAGAGTAGCTTATTAGACCTCTATAGAGCTAAGTCACTGCTCTCCCTTTGGGTGTCTTACTGTTATTCTTAACTAAGTTTAAGTAAATTAATTAATGTGAGTACTTTTTCCACCACTGCACAAAAAACCTCTGATAAAGCACAGAGAAACGCTCTGTGTTTATCAACTGTCGAGGGATCCAGCGTGGTAGCGATAAATATTCCTAAGGAAGGAAGGAAAATCGCTGGCAGGGGATCAATTTATTTATTGACGGGCACGATGGGCTCGATTTTCGTAACATGCCTTGTCTGCAACGCAGCCCGCAGTCTGCAACAAATTCCCTTATTGCTATTTTTGCCACCTTTCTTCTTCCCTTAACCACTGTTCCTTATGCTGTAGGTGTGGTCATAGAAGTGTTTGTCGAGCGGTCTCTTAAGTTGCTAATTTCATAAAATAGATTTCGGAAACAGAATTTCAAGGCATGCGCTAAGCTATACGAGAAGACAGAGCCACGTGCGTCTTTCTTGTCTGTAGGCCTTGGAGATGTCCAAGGTACAGCTGCTGCATCAGTTCACTTGATCTCCTTATGTATTGATTGTCCTACAGTATAAACAGCTGTAGATTGCCTGCTGTCGGTCACTTCCTTGTGTTTAGGTAAGGTATATAACATAGTTAAGACATTAATTAACTTGTGAAGCATTGCTGCTGCTGATTCAGTTTCAGGTTTCACCATGTTTCACCGAATTCCCGACAGATATACCTTTCACTTGATCCCGTTTTGTAGAGAAAACCTACACGCATATTCTATACAAGCAAATGAGAGGTTGATGTTTGGCAGTCACACAGCACTTTGAAATGTAAAATGGTCCAGATTTCTTTTTGCAATTTCCTTTATAACGTTTCATAGCCTTGGGTTAAATGTGTGTTGTACGCCCCATACAGCAAAAGAAACACTGAGGTCATCATATAGCATGTTGAATGGTAAGAAATGATCGAGAAATAACCGAGTTATAATTGTTTGAAAATACATTTTGTGCGCATGGAGAGAGAGCAAGCCCGCAGCAGGCTGCGGGCTTAGGAGGCATAAGGGGAATAGATATGGGATGAATTAAAGGCCAACACGGATTGGGTGAAAGCTAAAACGCCCAAACCACACCTATGCATAATATAACGGCTCTAGGGGGTGTTTAAGGAAAATAGGATGGTAACGAAAATAGCAAATTTAGCGTGGAAACGCCTCTTCCCAAATGCTAGATGCTCTAATTGCGTCTAAAGGGTGATGAGACGCAAAAGGGAGCCCTAGACCTCTTATATCCAGCTTTGAGTGTTTGTGCAAATATAAACATTGAATGCTATTGACAATGAACAGCCAGTTTTGAGTGTTTGTGAACACAAACATTGAAGATGAAGTTGAAGGACACAAATCCTCATTAGCCGGAATGAGATGATGTATGATGATAAGCAGCAGTGAATGAGAAAATCATCATGCCCATAAATGAGTTCACCTGGCGCCAATGATATGAGACTCAACCTCACATCCAAACCATCAGTGCATCGAAGATGTGAAAGAGGATTTCATTCTATGGTTATTACGACCAAACAATGGAATGTGTGAGAACGGTGACATCTCATGAACAAAATATTTCCCACTGTTCAATTGATATGTTTGTCTCTTGCTATGGATGGCAATAACTGGGATGCGTGCCTTTTGAGATGCTTTCATGATTCAGATATCATTTGAGACGTGCTGCTCGGAAATATATCACCTGAGCACCACACACAACACACACAAACACACACAACACACACACACACACACACACACACACACACACACACACACACACACACACACACACACACACACACACACACACACACAGAGTGTACTTTATCGTATTGTAATTTCCATCAGTATAAAGGGAGAGGAAAGGGAAATGAGAGGAGTGCATGGGTGGCAATAGCCTGGCTTCCAGCCTGTTTTGCTCTGTTTTGTGCATTTGAAATGTCACTTCATAACTCAGTCTGGCCAGGAGCCTATCCCCACAGGTAGGTATGAAGGTTGAAATGCAGCTGAGGCTTTTGATTTGTGTGGTGTGGATTGAGTAAAAAAAACATCAGTTTTGACATTGTTTCAACACACACTGTGCAGCTACTGTTGTTGTCTTCCAACATTCACTTACGTAAATTCACTAAACTCAAAGCCCACACAGCCATCATTTCTTTGTACTGCTGGAGATATTTATGTCAACAGTGAGAACCATGGACAGAGTGGCGCTGGGTGGTGATGTATCAGCAACAACATAGCATGGTAAAATTCGAGTCAAGCAGCCTCCGTGCAAACTGAGTTGTAAAGTGACATTTCAGATGCGTGTAATGGAGCAAAACAGTCTGGATCCATGAAACCAGCTATGGTGGCAAGGGTTTCACACAAATCATTGGCAAAACTTTCCATTTGTGTATTGTGTGACATGTTCTGCATTGTGTGCCTGAAAGCCTGTGGACATGCGTGTGTTGTGTGCAATACTGTGTATATACACTGCAAATTTCTATATTGTGTGCACACGTGCTATGAATTTTGTGCATGCTTGTGTGCCTACATGTGTGTGTGCATACATGCACTTGCACAATGGATGTAGAATCAAAATGCTCAATCTTGGAATCTTGGAATCTTTGCCAGGCTGATTGAATCATTTGCACACATGCGAGAGCGTGCACGCACACACGTGCGTGCGCACACACACACACACACACACACACACACACACACACACACACACACACACGCCCAGTAGAAGGCTTTAGGGATGCATTCATTAATTGCTCATTAAATATGAATTTCTGATCCAGGGGATAGATCCTATCTACATTTCTGGAGGAAAGAAAATACAGAGAGAGAGAAACAGACAGATAGACCGTGAGAGAGAAATAATGAGTCAAGTTATTGATGTAAAATAATAGAAAGTGTGCCTGGCGCTATCCCGTGGCACTATACCTGTTATCCGTTAATTACACGGAAGGCAGCTGGCACTGCCCCGAAACGACATTGTGCGGCAGCAATACCCATTAGACATCATGCCAACTGTCTATCTTGTTCCTGGAGGTGTGGTTGATCAGCATATACTAGTTGCGCTATACGTTAGAAATAGTATCCAGGGGTGCAATTATACGATTACATGATTAATTGTTTTATGGTCGAGAGCTATTTTGATGATGTCATGTATGCATGGCATTCAGGCGTCGCACACAATTTATTTCACCTTAATGTGTAATTCATTTTGGTTAGGTTCACTGGTGTAAAAAGACTAGGAACATGTTTGTTAAAATGACAAATTCTAATATTGAATCTTGATTGAATTCTTGAATATCTGGTAGCCACAGACAAGAATGCCTGATGATTATTTTTTTATTGTTTCTCTTGTGTGTCTTTTGTTCTCCTTTTGTTTAATCTAAAATTCAATAAAGAGTTAGGCAGTTATTAGTAGTAATGTGGTTGATTATTCTGTGTATCAAATATGACTTTAATCAAAGGCGATCAAAAGCTAGAGCTTTAGAATCCAAACTTCGGGGTGTGTCCGGCATTGTGGCTGCAGAGCTAAACAAAAGCACTTCTGAATGACGTTATTGTAATTACGTGAATGTAATTGTATTCTAATCCTCAGAAAAAGTGGACTGTTAATTCCTTGTGTCAACAAATTGTGTTTTCATCAGCAGTTGTTAAGCTCATTAGTACAATACAAAAGAATGTTATTTAATCAGCGTTCGCAACAACCACACCAGACATTTCAAGCACTTGCTGTAATTTAAAGTTGTCTATAACCAGCAATATGTGAGTGACAATGCAATGCAGCAAATACGTAATATAGATTTGCCTCTTCCATGGGCACATCATGGGCAGAGACAGAAAGTGCACAATAGAATTTAAGATATCATATGGCATAGCCTACTCTTAAAAACTGAATTGTTTAATTAATGTAGACTGAATTGTTTAATTAATGTAACGCCCAAACCATAGCTATCCATAATATATGGGGTAGCACATGTGTCTCTCGGTGTTTTAGGCATTATGGCTGATTGTGCAAGATCGAAACACAGCTGTGGGAATCCACCCTGTGCAATGTTAAATCCCCAAATAGTGGGTATGCCCCCCCACTAGTATCAGTACTAAAGGGTTTGTTTAAAGAGGCATTAGAGCAGTGGTTTTCAACCAGTGGTCCGGGGACCACCAGTGGTCCTTGAGAGAGTTGGTCCCCTCCCGAGCTAAACGAGTTGGTAACCAAATAGACCCCAATAGATCTTTAACTCTTTAAAATTAAACCATTTCGTTTCATGTTATGCTCTCAAGTGTTAGGTTACTGTTAAACATCTGAATTATTAATTTACAAGAAGTTATACTATTCATGTTTGCCTCTTATCTCTCCTAAATCCTGCCTGGAATTGTGGACAAAATCAAAATAATCATCTTGGGTCTGAAACCTCCTCAAATGGTGGTCCGTGGCTCAAATGCTGATAGTCGGCCCTGGAGTAAAAATGGTTGAAAACCACTACATTATAGGAATGGTCACGGTGTCATCAAAATCAGTAAGGGTCATCCAGCAGAGAGATTCATCGCAATCTGTCAATTCAATTTTTAAAATAAGTTCTGTGCAAATGCAAAGCTACCCTCTGAGAGATACTAGAGGAAATGACATGTGGTCAGCAATAACATGAGGGGTCCATCTTTGCTGATCGTTAAGTTTCATGGCAAGCACTACAGCAGTACGCTATATGACATGCATAGATATTGTGTGTGTCCCCTGGGGCACATTATTCTGATGCCCTTGAATAGTGAAGTAGATTGCCAGATGACAACAAAGCCTAACCTAGAAGCACTCTCTCTCCCACTCAAAATGTGCAGGTGCCAGTGCTGTTACTGTGTAGCTGTACTATTGTGCAACATCCATAATATTGTATAAATATCTTAAACTACAGGGTCAATTATTTAAAGCAAAATATGCTATAACTCCACAACTACAGGGCTAGATGTACAATTTAGTTGTACGGTGAAAGTTTCGTTGTTTGCCTCCACCAGGACAGATAATGGCAGCAGCAATTACATATTTTTTGCCTAAAAATGAATTGAATGAGAATAATAAGCAGCCATTTTAGACAGTTATAGTAGATCAGTGGAGCAAAGGGTAGATAGTAGTAGTGATCTATCTGTTTTTATGTGTTGGATAGTAACACCATTACCGCTATTACAACCCCAACTCAGGTACATTTTTAAACTATGTTCAGCAATGGGATATATTTGTTTTGAGTGGTAGATCTTGGCACCCCTCTACTTGGCAGATGCTGAAGTTTTTCTGATTCCCATTACAGAAGAAAAATCATACACTCTCAAGCCTTTCTCTATAATATATATAGTATATACATTTATGTATACATTATGTATACATTTTATGTATATTCCACCATTGTGGATTGTATAAATAGGAGAAACGACAAAATGCCATCATTATATAAAAATGTTTGTCATGTTTGTAAAACAATAAACACCAAACCGGCAATCATCATGCGCTTTGCGAACCGAAAACACAAAACGGAGCTACTGAAGGAGTGGAAGAAGCTGGAGGGAACCGATGTGTTCCTAAATGAACATCTAACAAAGCATAATGCCGAGATTGCACGTGATGCCCGAGTCTTAAAGAAGAATGGAAAAATAAAAGCTACCTGGACGAGAAACTGCAAGGTAATGATACGCCTGAATGGAGAGACCCCTGAAGAAGCCAGAGCCATGGTGGTAAGAGAAAAGAAAGACCTTGATCCTTACAGATAAAGCTGCTGTCTCTTTCTACGGGGTTTCTATCACCATGGAACTGTAAATGCTCCCTCATGGCAAAGTTTCTCCCTCTCTCAATTAACTCTACTAAAATGACTTGTAACAGCCTAATACGCATAACGCATTCGGGCTTGTTAAACGTCTATCTGCAGTGTGTTACAACTTTGCTCCTATGGCTTGCATTCTCCATTCTCTCTCCACGCTATATATGTATGAAAGGATTACATCACTTTATTCTGAACGGACTTTATTTTTCCACAAAATTATTTGTCTTATATATAAGCAATGGATTATTTCCCCACTCGGAACTGTGTTTCTGTACATTCGGACGACTGGACTTATTCCTGGCGCTGGAACGCAGCTTTTATAAGATCTCTCTTGGTGGACAGATATCAATTGCAAACTTTGCCTTTTTTATTTTTTACTCTGCCAGAAGAAGGGTTCTCAAGCTAGCGCTCCGACAGTTAAAGCTCTCTCCCTCGCGCGCGCGCTCTCTGCCTTTCTTTCTCTCTCCTCTCTCTCTCTCTCAGCTTATTCTTGCCCCCCCCCCCCTCTCTCTCTCTCTCTCTCTCTCTCTCTCTCTCTCTCTCTCTCTCTCTCTCTCTCTCTCTCTCTCTTTCTCTCTCTCTCTCTCTATCCCTTGCCTGGCCGCCGGCCTGCCCGCGCTTGCTCGCGCTTGCTCCCTCTCTCCCCGTGTGTCTCTCTTTGTGTTTCTTGTTTCTCCCGCTGTCTGTCTGTCTGTCTGTCTGTCTGTCTGTCTGTCTGTCTGTCCCTCTGCCGATCTCCCTCTCTTCTCGGATTCTGTCTCTCTCTCGTGTGTGTGTGGCTGCGCCTTGTGTGTGCGGGTGTGTACGTGTGTGGATGGGTGGCTACGTGTTGTGCTGTGGATGCCTGTGTGTGCTTGCCGTGTGTATGCATGTGCATGCTGCCGCTGGGATGGCTCTATTTGTTTATTTATTTATTTATTTTTGTACAAGGGGGTCATTATTTGCTTTTCCAATGGACAATATTGACATTTCCATGATATTGTTTTTGCTTTGTTTCACTTCTGCTTACTACCTAACTCCATTATTGCTCTGCTGGTGTGTAATCATGAGGGTGTGTGTGGCCAAATGTTGTGTACATGGGCCTGTAGGTGTGTGTGTACTTGGGTGTGTGCTGGCCTGTGGGTTTCTGTGTTGGTTCTCTGTTGAGCTCTTGGATGTCTATCTATGGCTGATCTAGATAAGAACACCCCCTTCCCCTACATGAGCTGTGATGATAATGAACTTGTTGATGGTGCTCCATTCTATACAAATGTAAGCGACTCTAACATTGAACAACACGAGCATCTAACATTTAATAACTTTGACCTTCACGATTACAAACCATATGATTTTGGCAATGACCTTGATCCTGAATATAATTTCTATAAAAATATTAACAATAATTGTCAGTATTACGCAGATGATCAATTTAAAAAAGTGGAAATGGGAGGGACTTTCTCACTCATTCACTTTAACAGTAGAAGCCTAAATAAAAACTTTTGCAAAATTAAGAAATATCTGTCAGAATTCGACAAGTTCAGTGTCATTGCAATATCAGAAACATGGTTAAATGGAGAAAACGAGTCTAATGTAAACTTGGAAGGATATGAATTGTTTACTTTAAATAGAACAAACCGAATGGGAGGAGGAGTCGCCCTATATGTCGACACCTCTCTTCGATGTAGTGTGGTTCAGAATATGACTTATAACGTGGACAACATTTTTGAATGCCTAACTATTGAAATTCATCTCATTAAATGTAAAAATATAATCATAAGCTGTATGTATAGAACGCCAGGATCTTGCCTTGACACTTTTAATGATAAAATTGATCACATGTATACCAATATAAACAATAATAAAACCCTTATCGCCTGTGGCGACTTTAATGCCGATCTTTTAAACCCATGCGGCAAAAGCTCAATTACACACTTCACAGATACAATGTATAGTAATAGCCTATTCCCACTTATCACTAAACCAACCAGAATTACTACTGATACTGCCACTATAATTGACAATATTTTTACCAACTCAATTGATAGTCAATTAACTGCTGGTCTTCTCATCAATGACACAAGTGATCACCTCCCCGTCTTCGCAATATTCCATCAGCACCTAAATAAGGAACCCACAAGTACGAGATTAAACTTTAACATAACTCGGTCAAGAACACCAGAAGCAATTAATGCCCTCAAGTGGGAACTTAGTAGACAGACATGGAGTGAGGTTTACGCAACAACTGATCCCAATATAGCTTATGAAACATTTATGCACATACTAACAGAACTATATAATAAACACTGTCCACTTAAGAAAACCCTAATTAAACAAAACCATAAACAAGCAACTCCCTGGATTACTAAAGGTATTGTGAACGCTTGCAAAAAGAAAAATACTCTGTATAGGAAATTCCTTAAAGCAAGAACCATAGAAGCAGAGGTCAGATACAAGACCTACAAAAACAAATTAACAAATATAATTAGAACTAGCAAAAAAAATTACTACCACAAACAGCTAGAAAAATCAGTAGGTAACATAAAAGCCACCTGGAAAACATTAAATGATATAATTAATAAGAGCACTGGTAAAGGAGACTATCCTAACTACTTTAAAAAAGGTCACTCAACTATTAATGACAATAAAACTATAGCAAATGAATTTAATCATTTTTTTGTTAATGTTGGACCATCTTTAGCAAAAGAGATAAATGTCCCTGCAGACAATATTGGCACAGACCCTGAACGTGGCACATCTAATCCACACTCAATGTATATAAATGAAGTGGAGGAGCAAGAAATCCTTAAAATTGTAAAATCATTTGCAAATAAAAAATCTACAGACAGCACTAACATTGATATGACATTAATCAAATCTATAATAGAAACCATTATTACACCTTTCACGTATATCTGCAATCAATCATTCTCGACTGGAGTTTTTCCGTCTTCAATGAAGACTGCTAAAGTCATCCCTGTCTTCAAAAGCGGAGATAAATATTTATTCACCAATTACAGACCCATCTCACTACTACCTCAATTCTCTAAGATCCTTGAAAAATTATTTGTCAGTAGGCTTGACAGCTTCATTGAACAGTACCAGTTATTGAGTAACCACCAGTATGGATTTAGAACAGGTATGTCCACATCCATGGCAGTTACAGAGCTTGTGGAAGCCATATCGACAGGAATCGAAAATGGGGAACACACTATTGGGGTATTTATTGATTTAAAGAAGGCATTCGACACAATTGATCACAATATACTATTAAAAAAAATTACTAGATGCGGCATAAGAGGAATCGCCCATGATTGGCTTAAAAGTTATCTACTAGACAGACATCAATTTGTCCATATGAACAATGTTAACTCTGATCTGTTAAAAATTACATATGGCGTTCCTCAGGGCTCCGTGCTAGGCCCCAAATTATTTATTTTATATATCAACGATATTTGTAATGCTCTGCCACTGCTTAAGTGTGTATTATTTGCTGATGATACCAGCCTATACTGCTCTGGGAGAGATCTCGAGCATCTCCTGCATACAGTTGAGGGTGAATTGGAGACTCTTAAGAGTTGGTTTGACACCAATAAACTATCCTTAAATGTAGCAAAAACAAAATATATTATCTTCTCTAATAGGAAAATCAGCACACCTGCAAAATTGAAAATTAACAATATTGAAATAGAACAAGTACTAGATCATAAATTCTTGGGAGTAATAATAGATAATAAACTTAGCTGGAAACCACATATACTTAATCTTAAAACAAAGTTATCTAAATCAGTTGCAATTTTATATAAATTGAAATATTTGGTGAATAAAAACTCTCTCAACCTGCTGTATAATTCCCTCATTCTCCCTTACTTAACATACTGTGTGGAAGTCTGGGGGAATACCTATAAGACTATCACCAAACCAATCTACATGTTGCAAAAAAAAGCCATAAGAATTGTCAACCAAAGTAATTATTTAGCATCCACAAACCCACTCTTTATTATGACTAAAGCACTCAAACTAGATGATCTAACAGACTTGAAAACTGCCTCCATTATGTATAAGGCATACCACAAAACACTCCCCCCCTGTATGCAGGCGATGTTTGAGATCAGGAGATCCCTGTACCCCCTTAGGGGGACAGCATTATTCAAAAAGACTGGTGCAAGGACCCACATAAAGGGAAGGTGTATCTCAGTCAAGGGGGTTAACCTATGGAATAGCCTTGACAACAAACTTAAAATGTGCACATCTATTTTCACATTCAAAAAGTTGTACAAAAATAAGATACTGGATAAATACAAAGAGATACCATGATATAGCATTCTCATTATTATTATTCCTATTATTGCCATATGTATACGCATATACACATATATATCCTGTATAAAATAAGTAGTATAACATAATATGTTATAACTCAATTGTAATGTAGCACGCTCACATTAATAAATAATCACCTAATATGACCATCAATGATGGCAAATACAAACACCAGAACCCTAATCTGTGGCCTATCAGCCCCAGATTTTGGTGTCTGAGACATGTTGTCCACGTTTACATGTTCTGTGGTCAATTAACCACATAACATGTATTCATCATATTCTTCAACCATCCACCAATTTTACTGTTTGATGTTGACATTTCCTTGGACTTCCAACGTATGAAATTATTATTTAACATGCTGTAATTGCTTACAGCGTAAGGGGTAGGCATAAATAAGCTTCGGCTTCTGCCTATACCCTTTCGGCACCAGTACGGACTGTAAAATTATCTGTATATCAACATGTACATTTTTTTCTCTTTTATTTTATTCCTTTTCTTTCATGCTTCTCATTTGTGTAAAGTTTTTCATTAAGTGCCGAAATAAAAACCTACTACTACTACTACTACAAATAATTTAAAGTATGTGTGCATATACAACATTTGACAAATGATGCAGAGTGAGGAACAGCATGTATGTGTGTACAGTAATGTGTACTGCAGTTGTACGCCTGCTGCATCACAGCCAATTCATAATCTAAGTCCTTGACTCTAATCAGCTGACCTAATTTGACCATCCTTTGGGCTATACATAATGACCTGTTGGAAAGCTCTATGCATATACACTTGAAGGAATGTCAACAAATGCAAATGACGCGTAAATACTTGTACTGCAGATTTCAGTACCGGTTTTGATGATGTTTTTTTTTTTTTTTTTGGAAGAAATTGAGTACAAGGGTTTTGTTGGAACATTTAGATTGTTTACTTACTTTGCCAACACTGGAGTTGTTTATTTATCTGAAATTGTAGATTGTAGTTTTGATACCAACTCTGTTTGGCTACCTTAGTGAAATGTTTCTACAAGAGTTTGAATGTTGGTTGTTTGTTTGTATGTAAATACACACTATTTTTTTTCTAAATATTCATAAATTTGGAAAATGCAAAATACAATGGCAGCTGATGTATATATGCGTAGAGCCCTGTAACAGAATCAACATTGAAATTGTAGTTTGATTTAGTCTGTATATAATTACATGAATAAGTATACAGACATAATATAGCACATACTATACAATACAGTACTGTACAACTACCTTTAAATGCCAACTCCACCATATTAATGTGTTTTCTGAGCTTAGTGTCTATTTCAAAAGTAAATACAAAATAGTTGTAGCTTTGTAAACTATTTCCTTAATGTTTGTATGTACTTCAGTGCAAATACCAATGTGGCACAGACATGTTTACACATTTTCAAATTGCGAATGCATTTATTACATTTTGTATTTGTTAATTCCGTACGTTTATCATGCCAGACACCCAACCTGTTAACACACAGACAATGAGATCAGACCATGGCAGAGAGGCAGGGTTGCAGGGAGCAGAGCACAGAAACATTGCAAGGAACGGAAATGAAAAGAGAGGGCAGGGGTGGATTGGCCATCTGGAGTACAGGGAGTTTTCCAAGTGGCCTGCACCACCTAGTGGCCTGGACAGGTTTTTTTTTTTTCTTTTCTTTTGAAAAGTCCAAGGCAGGCCAGGGCGCCAGGCCCAGACCAGGCAAACTAGTGTTTCTATCCTTCAAAAAAGAAAAGGTGTTAATCTTCTATATTCTCTAGTTGTGTAGACTAAGTTGGGCTAATTCACATGATGAATATTATAACTCTTGAGAGTGTAAAAATGAAACCAAATGGACCCGCAAAGGTCCATTTGGTTTCATTTTTACGCTCTCAAAGAGTTACATCTGGTTAACCAGCTGCCCCCACCAGGGTGGCCTGGCAAAGGCAAAATTGTCGCGGTGGGAAAATATGTGCCAATCCGCCCCTGAGAGAGGGAAAGCAAGCCGAGGAGAATGCAATGATCCAAATACTTTAAAGTGAGTGTAGTGAATGAAAGGGAAACAACAGAAAGGAAGAGAGAGTAAGCTAGAAGGAGATACAGTAGATAGAGAGTGACAGCGAGAGATAATTAAAACTTGAGCTTCAACCATTGTGGACGTTTGATGTTTCCAGCATGAATGAGCCCTTCAGGTCTGCATTCTAGGGATGCTTTGATGGGCTCACAGGAACATGATAGTGACAAAATGTTCTCAGAGATAGTGAGCATAAATGCACGTGCACCCACCCACGCGTTCACACGCGCACAAACACACAATCTATCTCATTCTCCTATGATAGAGCACTTTGTATTTCACTTTGTTACTTCTGGCTCTCGGTCTGAGCAAGGAAAAGTCCTTCCACTAAGTCATTTTTTAGTGCGGTTAAGTGCAATTCTCAAAACACTCAAAAACGTGTCTGATATTAAAAACACAAATCTCATCGGTCCTGTGGAGAAAAGTGGAGCATATTGAAAGTAATTTAGTTAGAAGGTTAATATTTTTCCTGTAGCTCACCTGGGAGGGAAGTGAGGGCGTTGAATGTATAACATGGTTCAAAATGAGCTTATTTTATGACGCAGAATTGATGGTTGGTATTTAAGTTTTTAATCGGCTGGCAAATGTCAATATGAAATGTCTTAGGCAGCTAAACAAACTGCAGGTTTGAATACGATCTCAGCTCTGAATTTCGGTGGAAACTGCACCTGACTAGTTGATAGCAAAGTCTGTGACAATATTATCACACAAAAACCTGTGATAATATTGTACTACCTAGATATAACTTACCTAGGTTCCATCCTGGGCTGGAGGCAAATCTTTCCTCTGACCACCAATGTAATAAAAAAGTCAACCAAGGTACAAGACTCCTATGCAGGATACCCTCACTGGTCAACGAAAATAACCTACCTTGAAGACCCTAACAGAAGCCCTCATGCAAGGTTTCTTCAACTATCCCTGAACCTCTTGGTACACTACTATGGCACCTCAAAGACCCTGAAAAAAGGCTCCAGACCTCCCAAAACAAACTGGTCCAAATACTACTCAGCCTTTTTTCACAAAAAGGACTAACATGCGGTGCTGCGGGTCCTGGCTACGAGGGGCTCAGTCAGTGCACTATATGGAGACGTGATTAGACACCAAAACTTCATCACTGAACATGGTGATGAGAGCTTGTCATTCCCATAGTAGTAAAAAATCACACCCGTGTGAAATGAAGTGCTGCGTGTGTGGCTACAGTATACTAAAACACACTTCGTCCCATTGTGCTTGTTTCTCTGAACATGGCAACATCAACAATACACACTTCGTCCCATTGTGCTTGTTTCTCTGAACATGGCAACATCAACATGACTCCACACATGCAGGCAGGGACACATGCAGGCAGGGACACACGCATGCAGGCAGGGACACACACACACACACATCTTGTACATCGTCTAAAGGAAGTGCTTTGGCAGCACTTCAAAAATCAACGTTGATCCCACAATTGAAGTGTTGAGAGAGAACGCAAGTACTTACTTTTCTGTAAGGGTAAAGTGTTGAAACGAGTCACCACTCTGGACGGTGTAGGTGATTGGGTCTCCTTCTCGATCTTTTGCCTACGTGCAGGCACGCACACACGCATGCGCACACGCACACACACACACACACACACACACACACACACACACACACACACACACACACACACACACACACACGCACACACACACACACACACACACACACACACACACAGAAAAACAACAAACAAAAAAAATCATATGTATTCACAAAGAGTCTACAGAGTCTACAGAATACAAATGAAAACCACTGTCGTATAATGGTTGGTTAGAGAGAGAGAGGGAGAGGGAGAGAGACCTGCAGATTAAGCAGCGTAGCTCCAGTTCTCATCGCCTCGCTGATCTCCAGATTGTAATGTTGTCGGGGGAAACTGGGTGGGCTCTGGTTGTTAGGGGGCAACACCTCTATGTAGACTGTAGTGATGGAAGACCTGGACACACACACACACACGCACACACACACGCACACACGCACACACACACACACACACACACACACACACACACACACACACACACACACACACACACACACACACACACACACACACACAAATCATGTTAGGGGGTGCGGGTGTGTGCCGTTAATGTAGAATAGCAGTCAGCATGAGCCAGGTCAGAGTTGAACTGCTTTCATTTGTGTGGATCATAAGTCACTGTGCACTGTGTGTGGTGTGTGCATGGTCTGCAATGGTGCATCATTGCAGCTCAGGCAGGTGTCAATGTTCCCTCCACAGAAAGCATGGCTGGCCACGCCTTCCAATGTTCCCTTTTTCCACCCTTTTCCTTTTTATCGTCCAGTTTTAACCATCCAACTCCCTCTCCTGTAATTGTGTTTAGTGAAGACTGCAAAGACTCAGAGAGTATACAGTGAATGAGGTCAACAAAGGCCAGACATAAGGCATATAAGGCTGACAAATGTACAACATATATGCAGTATTTAACCAATTGGTTACTTTTGACAGAATTCCCTGTCAATGAATGTACTGAAACTATAAGTGTTGTCTGTAGTGGTCATCATCCATCCGATGTTCGGATCTGATTTTTCTTTGCATCGCTTTCAAAATATTAAAATTTCTGGCAAAATATAAACAACATGAGCCACTGCTCACATAAACCACTGTTTCTTATGCAATGGAGGTCTGCAAGTGAGAACCTGGTGTGAAAACATGGTAATAGGTCCTATTCTGTTTGGCACAGCTATAACTGCTCTCTAACTTGTTAAATACAACGTGTTCAGCTGTTACACAGGCGCAATGAAATGTGTTACCGTTGATATTCGATTAGGCTACGTTCACCAGGTGTGTGCACGCAATCAGAGTTTCATTTGTGCACACAATCAGAGTTACATTTGGGAAAACATCCTTCAAAAATTGCTATAATTTTGCCTTCCCATAATTATTTTGGAGCGCTGCAGGGGAGTGTCTTTTAACTGAAAAGTAACATTCGCTACAATTTGCTAGATGGTTAAGCCCTATTAACATGGGGAAATTATATTGACTTGTGCAGTACTGAGCAGTAGGGATGGAAAGATGGAAAGACAGGAGACAATAAATTCTGAACAGAACCAGTATGTTTTACTGGGGCCTTCAAATACGTTGTGCAATACTTTTCTAACAGACAGAAGGCAATTGACGTTTGAAACAAATAAATAATATTAGAACAATTAAGAACAATAACGTTTAGCTAGCTTTGTGTGCCATCACTTTAAAAGTGTAATGTTGATTCTCAGGACACTGCTGGTTTGCAGGTATCAATACACCTGAAAACCAACCACCAACCGACCATGCATGTTGTGCCAACATGGATGATTACATTTATTTCTTGATCGCCTCATGTCTTGACTGTTTAAACAGAATGTCATGGGCCACTATGCTAAATAACAGGCTTGATAAGAAAGAAGCTTATTGATAACGGGTCCTCAATAGGCTTGTTATCGGATTCTATCTTATCCACCGAGCAGTGGTGGAAGAAGTCATATTTACGTACAAGAGCGGATGCGAGAGTGATACGGCAGGAACATGGAGAGGCAGGAGAAAGGACAGTAGAGAAAGAAATAAAGAATGAGTTAGAAGATGGAGAGAGAGAGAGAGAGAGAGAGAGAGAGAGAGAGTGTGTGTGTGTGTGTGTGTGTGTGTGTGTGTGTGTGTGTGTGTGTGTGTGTGTGTGTGTGTGTGTGTGTGTGTGTGTGTGTGTGTGTGTGTGTGTGTGTGACTGTGTGTGTGTGTGTGACTGTGTGTGTGTGTGTGTGTGTGTGTGTGTGTGTGTGTGTGTGTGTGTGAACAGGGGCAGGGGGGTATAATGGTTGAGGATTGTGTTAAGAGAGGGCGATGGAGGTCAAGTGAGGAGAGAAAGAGAGGAGGGGGATAATTGGAGAGAGCAGCGTTATTGGAAGAAAGGAGAGAGAGAGAGAGAGAGAGAGAGAGAGAGAGAGAGAGAGAGAGAGAGAGAGAGAGAGAGAGAGAGAGAGAGAGAGAGAGAGAGAGAGAGACGATTACAACAGCAACAGACGAAGGGAGAATAATGGGGGAAGTGTAAGAGAGAGTGAACGGTCTATTATTTTACTTCGGAGTAGCTATCGTCGTGTTTGTTTTTGCAGCCCTCTGTGCTGCGTCTAGCTGATCAATATCAGTGTTGAGTCAACAGCAGTGGGAGTCGTGTCCTCTCTCCACTACACAAAAGTACTTATCACCATTCTATCTTCTATTGAGTTTTTATAAACTTTCTGTTGATTGCTTCAATTCCCCATGTTGTTTGTTTACTCTGCATGGGTCCTTAAAAGGCGAGTTCTGGGACTTTTTGGGTAGACAGACGGACCGGACCGAAATGGAACGACTGTTGATTTTGGTTTGTTTTGTGTTCACACACAATTTAATAAAGCAAACCAAATATGTAAACGAAAAACAGGTGTTAAGACAATAATGTGCTTATAGGTATTCCAGATCAAAAGGACATTTTCATGTAGGCTACAGTATACACCTGATTAGAATCTGATTGGGCATGCCTCAAATGACACTCGTACTATGAATACCATGTTTCAGGGATAGAATCTGATATGTTCTGTGCACCAACTTATTAACTGCTACTGTACCTTATTGCCTAAAAATCCCATGCAAAGTGTGGCAGACAAGCTGAAACTTTTTGATGGCAGAAAATTCATCTGACCATGTGTTACGTCTTTCACTATAGTGAGTGATGTAATCAATGAATCATTTCAGACCGCCTGTGTAGCTTAACATGTTACGTTATAATATAAACGGTTTGCATTAATTCTCTCTCTCTCTCTCTCTCTCTCTCTCTCTCTCTCTCTCTCTCTCTCTCACTCTCACACACACAGAAATATATTGGCTATATTGTGTGTGGCAGTCATGCACATGCACCAAACAAACCAAAGGGGTACATGGTTCGTTTTAAACAAAACAAAGAGTGCCAGTGTGACACCCATAGTCTAAATAAGGCCCATGGAACTGTAGTGATGTGGCTAAGGAGGTAGAGCAGGTCACCTAATGATCTGTGGGTTGGCAGTTCAAATCCCAGTGTCTTGTCCTTGGGCAAGGCACCCTACATTGCCTCCAGTGGTTTCCATCATTGGTGTGTGAATGTGGAAGGGGATACACTGATAACTGTTCACCGCATCACTTCCCAATGCATGAATGCAAGGACCACTACATTGAGCAAGAATTCAAAAGTGCTCTAAAATGCATTCCATCACTATCCACAGTGAGATGGTGATAGGGGAAATAAATATTGTTTTTGCTGTTTTAGAGTTTGTTCCTTTGAGCTGTTCCTGAAAGCAATTTCCATTAAAGCTCCAATGGTATGAAAGTTTGATTGTTTAAACTTGGTTATTTGTGGTTATACAAAATGCACATGGGAGCACCAAATACACTAAAAATATTCAAAAGTTGAATTTCATGTTATTTCCCCTTTAAACAAAGTGCCTTGCCTGACATGTTTTGTGGAACTATGTATGCGATTCTATCTCTTCACCCAAATGTTTTCCTAGTGTCTATTATGTCCTATGTCGAACAGGTTGTACTATAAACAAATATTCCTTAGGGAATATAAAGTCTAATGCAATTTAAATCAATGCAGGAGTGCAAAGCCAAAATAATGAAACAAGAATGCAGGCCCTTTTAATTATCTGCTCAATTCAAATGATTAAAAAAGCTAATTGAATGTTGACGCTTGGAAGCACTTGCAATAATTTGTCTTAACAACAAACAAGGCAAGACACTCTTTCTTGGCCGTTTATTGGTTGGCATCATAAATGTCTCAGTGGGTGCTGGCGGCATATCTTCTCCTTTGTCATCTGTGGGGTTTAGCGAACAGGGCCTTTCTGTGTGGAGTTTGCATGTTCTCCCCATGTCTCCTAGGGTAGGTACCTTCACAAAAACCTGCAATAAACTCTCCAAACGTTCTCCCCCTGGCCAGCTGGGGTACATTTAAATTGGGTCCTAGATGTGCAAATCTTTGCTGCACAAATATTATGTTATACTGTAATGTGTATGACTGCTAAAAGTTTGTGTGATCATACATGGAATATTGGCATAGCAAGGTTTTCCTAACGTCTTTAAATGGATGGAGTCATTCCAGGTTTCACCTTGGTATCCATCATACAAACAGGTGGATTCTATAAATGTTATGAAGATGGAAAAGGCAGGTGAGGACTACATGGAGCGCTGTGATTGTTTTCCCGCCAAGACATTATCATTATGTAAGGACAAATATATATTCAGAACTGTGTACAGTATCTATTCAAATTACATTTATATGTATATGAGCACTTTCGACTGTCAAGATTTCAGCCTCTAAGGAAGAAACAGTACTGTATGTAGGGAAGACATCACTGCACATGGCAGACACACTATGGGGTCTAATGAAGTAATATCACCCCAAACACGAAAACTACGGAGAATACAAAAAAATCACAGGCACTTAAATTTTAAAGTAAATTGAGGAATGGGGAATCCGCTGCAAACTTTGTCCATGAGGTTACACAAAAAAAACCTTGAACAAGCTGGTATTCACTGACTTTAATCAACCACTTATTATACCAGAGCTTGTCACCAGTATTACTTATAATTGGCAGAGCCATCTCCATTCTCCAATCTTGTAAACAGTGTTTTCGTGATTGGTTGACTTGATTTTTTGGTCGGGTTGTCATTGATGTGTTTTGGAGAACTGTGATGCCTTGGAAAATGGAAGCAAACAAGTAGCAAGTTGGAAGGAAAACCATTAATCAAGTTTGTCAACTTTCGATCAACAGTGATTCACCCTCAAATTGTGAACACAATCAAAGCAGAGGAAACACAGATAGCATTTTCACTGGTACATGATGAATGGATGGCACACACCCTGCATCTGTTCCACTAACAGCATGCTTGTTTGTGTCTTATGGCACCACACACGTTTCGTAGGGGAAGTCCACCCATTTTCAACATTCTACGTTGTAATATGTCATTAGTACTCTAGAGGTGCTGGGTGGACATGATAAAAAAGTTCCCCCATTCTGTGCTCCCAAGAAATGGAGGTCTGAAGAAAACCACTTGTCATCTTGATGACATCATCAAGATGTATTTTCACCATGTTAATGGATTTCTTTAGACGCTTCTTTTTTTCTGTGTACAAATGGAACCAAATGAACCCTAACGGGTTCATTTGGTTGCATCTGTACACTCTCAGAAAAAATCTTGAAACTGGGTGGAGTTCCCCACCATTCATACCAAGTTGAATGGCAGTACTGTGTGTGAATTTGAGCCAAACTGGGAAATTACCAAGGTATGTAACTGAGGTGTGCAGAGGGGCATTTCCCTAAGTAATGTGTTGTTTCTAAATGATTTTGATGTACTGAATCCATTTCTGCCATATGCCAAGTGATATGAGTCACTGGGGTTTTACTTGTAATCAGCACAAGTAAACCCCTTAATTAACCTCAATAAAAATGAAAATAGATTTAATTATTATACATAATTGTACATAATGGGTTGTTTTTCTGATTGTTATTTGCTGAAACCATTTCTGCCGTATGCCGAATGAACATTTTGTCAGAAATTGAATAATTGGAATAATTAATCACTAAAACTGGAGATTGGCAATAATTCTGATACATTCTACTTAAGATGTTGTTTTCTATATCATTTTGATGTGCTGAATCCATTTCTGCAGAGTGCTACATCATCGTTTTGGTACAACACCTACAACAGTACATCTACTACCAAGGGACTACTAGAGCAGTGCTTCTTTGTGGTATGGCTATTGGCCACCCTTACATTTTCTGAGGATTTGAACTGATGTGTCTTTGAGGTCTATTTCTCAGCCTCTGAATGGCAGGACTCACCAGAACATCATGGCTTTGAGAGGCCATGATGTTTACTTGTTACTCAATTTCTGATGAAACAGTCCCTTGAATCACTTGGCATACAGCAGAAATGAATTCAGTACAACATCAAATTCATGTAGAACCAACACAATTATTGAATTAAAAAAATATTCATGTAGTCATTTTTATAGTGATTAATTATGCTAATTACTCAATTTTTGACTAATCAGTGTGTTGTATGGCTCGGCATACAGCAGAAATTGATTCAGAACATCAACGTCATATAGAAACAACACATTAAGTAATTTTCCTCAAAAATGCTATCAGGGATTTTCTAATCCTTTCTGTTCATCCTGTCTTCTTTTTCTGTTTATTTTTGTTTGTTTTTTAATATAAAAAATGCCATCAGGGTAAATTTCTGAAGGTGAACCAGTCTTTCTTTCTTTCTTTCTTTCTTTCTTTCTTTCTTTCTTTCTTTCTTTCTTTCTTTCTTTCTTTCTTTGGTCCTAACTTCCAGAAGCACAGAACTTATGTCTCCAAGGCAGCCTTTTATCATCTAAGGACTGCATCTAAAGTTGAGGCTCCCTGACAGTGTTAGATTCCGAGAAGTTGGTTTGTGCTTTTATTGCTAGCAGGTTTGATTACTGCATGAACTTACAGTAGGTCTAGTGAAAATAGCATATCTTTTGACTTGTGTGCTTGTAGGTCTGCCAATTTTGAAAAATAATAAAAAAAAACACCTCATCACGAGAAGAACTGATGCTTCGCGATTTGATGATTAAATCAGTTTGACAGTAACAAAGTGACATCCAATCAAAAATTGATTGATGACTTCAAAAGGCACATGTCGGAAGATAATCTCACAAACCAGTTTTTCGGGTTAGGCTAATCTCACGATCCACTGATTCACTCAGTGTGTGTTGTTTGATTAGCCACATACAGTAGGCTACACTGAGTAACAGACAGGGGCGATGAGCTAACTCTTTAGGTCGCAATATAGTATAAAAGTCTGTGTTTCACAAATATTTTAGTACATACTTTGAGGTGAACCTGTCTAGTGCTTTGACTGATCTTCCTCACTTCCAGTAGATGACATACTCATATTGACTATCAGACTTGCTCAAAGACCCCTTTACAGTTTTTCTTCAAGGGAGTGATGCTGTGCACAGGCCCCAACTTTTAGACTACATCTACACTACTACATCTAGAACAAAATGGCTGACCGACTGACGCAGAAACAGATGATGGCGTTCAAGGAGGAGGAGATCAGAGAATCCTTCCGTATGTTTGACAAGGACGGTAACGGATTCATCGATGCTTCTGAGGTGCAACAACAAGTGGAGTCACAGCTGGGACAGAAGCTGACTGACGAACAAATTGAAGAGATGATGAGAGAAGCAGACACTGACGGTGACGGACAAATCAGCTATCAAGAGTTCAAACAAATGGTGGAATCACGTGATGATGATGATGATGATGATGATGATGATGATGATGATGATGCTGATGATGATATCAGAAAATCGTTCCGTATGTTTGACAAGGACGGTAACGGATTCATCGATGCTTCTGAGCTGCGCCAAGTGATGTCACAGCTGGGACAGAAGCTGACTGATGACCAAATTGAAGAGATGATGAGAGAAGCAGACATTGACGGTGACGGACAAATCAGCTATGAAGAGTTCAAACAAATGGTGAAATCACGTGATGACGACGACGATGATGACTATGACGACGACGATGACACGAAAACGACAACAACAACGTCAACGTCAACATTGTTGTTTTCATTGTTTTTTGGTTTTGTTTTTTTGATTTTCTTACACACCCTTTGTGTGTTAACTCAGCCATGAGTTAACTCGATTCATTTATTTAGTGTGATCAAATGCAGGTGAACATCTGCATTACTTATGTTAATTTAAAATAGGTTTACACAATTAGGGAATGTAGAAAACATTCTACAAAAAATTCATTTTCGCTCCTAATGGTACCAACATCAATAGTCTGGAATTGTGGACAAATTCTTTAATTTAGGTCTTGAAGTCTAAATAAATGTCATCAAATGGTGGTCTGTGACTCAAATGCAGAATAAACAATGGACCTTAATATGAAAAATATTGAAAAACACTAATTTAAGGTACATTTAGAACCGATAAAAGTATGTGATTGATCTAAGATTAACTATGGGCAATCATGGGATTAATCAAGATTAAATATTTTAATCGACTGACAGCTCTAGTAATAATGCCTTTCCTAAAAACATTCAGTCAATCCTGCCAATGGCAAATGCGATATTGTGTGGTCTACTACGGTCATATATGCTACTGTATAATTATTTTCCAATAAAAAATAAGGTTTCCTTGAGTTTCTTTGTATACACTGAAAATCTCTCTTTCTCCTGTCCTTTTTCATGTTGAAAGAGATAAATGGTTGTTAAAACCTATATCTATATTGTCATCATGACAAAGCATCTCATATGCCATGCTTCTATTTTGAAGTATGCATACAATGTGTATTGGTGTGCATTACCTAGCAATCTTTCCGTTATCTGCCATTTACTGGCCATTGGCCAGCCTAAAATTCAATTGATTGTTGCATATATACTGCATACAGTAACTGGCCTGACAATGCAGGTGTTACATGAACTTCAGCTTGTTATTGAGCTAAAACAAAAAAAAGTTTCTCTTTACTGGCTCCCAGTAAAACAAATAATTAATTTTAAACAGCAACACTGGGTAACACTCATAATTATGTTCCATTGCAGAGAGATCGCCTTGTGGCATTACTGTGTGGTTGACTAGAAGCAGCCGGTAAAAGAGAAAGTGCTAGGATCCCACGGCTCAGAGGTGTTAAGTCATCAAAGCAGAATCCAATGAGAATGAGGTGAAAGCCAAACGCATGGGATACAGAGCAGCTTTGCAGCAGGTAAAACACTTCCACAATGGGCAGTTGATGCAATTAGACTTGGCTTCGATCACCGGACCATTCTCATATGAGAAGAGAGGAAAGTAGTTCATTAACTTGAGCCCCCTTCCACACAGGTAGAGAGAGAGAGAGAGAGAGAGAGAGAGAGAGAGAGAGAGAGAGAGAGAGAGAGAGAGAGAGAGAGAGAGAGAGATAGAGATAGAGAGAGAGAGAGAGAGAGACAGAGACAGACAGAGAGAAAGAGAGAGAGAGAGAGGAGAGAGACAGAGACAGAGACAGACAGAGAGAAAGAGAGAGAGAGAGGGAGAGAGGGAGAGAGAAGGAGGAATTTAAAGAAAGGGCACTGATAGAGGGACATAAAGAAGGAGAGTGTAAAAAAGACATGACGATAATGGATAACGGGAGAAAAATAGAGGACGAGCAAATTAGAGTCTGAGGGAGAGCACTGAATCATGATGGGAAAGAAAGAGAGAAGAGAGACAGAGAGAGAGAGACTTTGAAAGAAAGAGTCACAGAAAGGGCACTGATAAGGGGAGAGAAAAGAGAAAAGCGAAAGAGGAGAGGAAGATGACAGAAATGAGCCTGAAAGAGGACTGATGCAAGGAGAGAGAGTGCGTCTCATAATTTAGAAATGGATCAGGTGATGTCTGGTGGGAAACAGATGGTGAAGGGATTGGCCACCGCTCAATAGCTCTACGTTGTAGCCGAGACCAATTACATTTTGTCCATTTTCTTGTTTATTTCACTCTTACTTCTCTCTCTCTCTCCCTCCACCACTGACTCTGCGTCTCGCTATCCCTCTCATTTCATTATCCGTCCGTTCCTTGTTCCTGTTCCTTCCCGCTTGCTGCTCTTCATTGTTTTCTCACTCCTATTCTCTGCTTTCTCCATTTTCTGTCCCTCCCCTCCCCACATCGCCCCATAACTCTTCCACTCTTCATCAGTCACATACTTTTCATTGTTTCTTTTCAGATCCCTCGAGCCATATTTCATATTCATTATAGAGTATTTATTATCCATCTGGCAGGCGTGCGTAATTATGCATGTTGTTTGCACTATTACATACCCACACATGTGCACGCACACACGCAGTCACGCTCGCACATGAACACGCATGCAGTAAGAGTTAGCACATATTGCAAGTGCATACACACTACAGACACGCCACATACTGTATACAACACAGAAACACAGCGTGCACACACGCGCACGCACACACACACGCGCACGCACGTACGCACGGACACACACACGCGCGCGCACACACACACACACACACACACACACACACACACACAGGCACAGGCACACACAGACACTATGTCTCGCCAGTCATTAGGTGTCATCAGCTGCTTTGATGGTGAATGTTTTTTTTTTCTTTGAATATAAACCACTACTTTCTTCACAACCCCCTGTGTAGAAAACACACGGGGGTTGTGAAGAAAGTAGTGGCTTATATTTAAAACGTTTAGGGCGAGGACCACAATCGTAAAATCCAGTTTGTTTGTTTGGTCTGAGAAGAAGCCTCTCACGCAAAACACTTTCATTAGTTAGATGTAGACATTTACAAATGAGGCCACAACCTCCCCGTTGGAACCTTTCCCAATATTTAAGGCCACAGAAGAAACAAACGCCAAAATGCAGAGAGCCACAAAAAAAACAAGTGAAGAAACAGTAAAACACTGCTGTTACATTTTCTACCGATCACAGTACATCTGTCTGCCCGTCTATCTACTGTAGCAGTCGCCTACAGGTACGTATCCACCCATACATCAATCACCTCGTTTGTCTGTCTTTGTGTTTCTCTTCTTCCCTGTCTCTCAATCGATCTCTCTACCTCTCTGTATCTCTATCTGTTAGTCTGACAATTTGAGAAGACGTTTTAGAAAGCCGATATATATATATATATATATATATATATATATATATATATATATATATATATATATATATATATATATATATATATATATATATATATATATATATATATTAGGCCCGGGACTTTAGCGCGTTAATTGAGACTAATTAATTACAGAAAATATAGCGCGTTATAAAAAATAACGCATTTATTCGCACCTTTTCTTTGTCCACCATTGGAACGGAACGTTTGTCACTGATGGCCCATTCACACCATTGAAGTGGAACGTTTCTCACTGTATCACCGTTTCACACCTACCCAATATGCTAACGCAGACGGAAGCGGCAGTCCACCCGGAGTCACGACATTGAGGAGTCAGAAACTGAGCGCTTGAGCGCTGTTCAAATGGCCTGAATAGGGACAAACTGCAGTTGAAGTCAATGTAGAAGAATCGCCATTGGTCTACTAGCTCTATGGAGTAAACGTAACTCAGTCTATACTCTAAAGCTCCGTCCGCCTCGTCGTCCTCTTCCCCCGCAGCAAAAACAAAACAAAACAACTCGCAACATGAACAACAAACCAGATGAGCAAGCATTACTCGGCCCCGTTGATGGCAAATTTAGATTTAAGCAAAGAACGGATGGAAGCGTGGACAAAAAGGCAGTTTATGCAACAAAGAATGTGCATACCATCGCAGCAGTTCGAGCCTCAAATCACATCCAACATGTTGGAGCTAGTGTTACTGTCCCCGTTTCGTAGAAATCTATGTAGAAGAGCCGCCATTGGACTGACCCCGTGAAGAGAAGGGAGCTTGGGTAAGTCTTTCTGCATTCTGGCTAGTACCAGAGCGACGTTGAGGTGTCCGACATTCAATGGCTTGAATAGGGACAAACTGGAGTTGGCGACCGGCGCTCATCAGTGCAGCTGGAGTCGAGTTCATATTGGCTGTAGCCGTGTGTGTGTGTGTGTGTGTGTGTGTGTGTGTGTGTGTGTGTGTGTGTGTGTGTGTGTGTGTGTGTGTGTGTGTGTGTGTGTGTGTGTGTGTGTGTGTGTGTGTGTGTGTGTGTGTGTGTGTGTGTGTGTGTGTGCGCTCAGATGATCAACTGACGTGGGCTTTGGGCAAACGGTTTGATCATAGTAGCCTAGTTCAGAGTAGTTCACTTCACTGTGTTTATCTGACACTAAATTGCATGATAATAATGACTGCTAAATGTACGCAAATGTATGCTCCAGAACAATCAGCGCTGTGTGTGTGGCACTGCCAGTATTTTATTTATTTTGCCCCAGAGTCAATTATTGTACTGGACTGACTGAGAAATGCTAACGTTTGTACTTGAATTTGGTAAATAAGAAGAAGAAAAAAAGAAAAGAGGAAAGCTTTGGAATTGGGGAATCTTTTTGAATCGAGAATTTAAAAAAAAAAAATCTAGAAATCTAGTTTTTGGATCGAATCGTGACCCAGAAAATTGATACTGAATTGTATCGTGGGACACCCACAGATTCACAGGACTAGTATTCAGTTCATTGCTTCACTCATTCAGTTCATTGCTTCACTCATAATATAATAATAATAATAATAATAATAATAATACTAATAATAATAATAATAATAAATTCAGTTCAAAAATGTGCTTTCTCACTTTTCTCAGGTAAATAATAATATGCGATTAAAATGAGATTAATTGAGATTAATTAATTATTGAGCCTCTAATTAATTAGATCAAAATTTTTAATCGAGTCCCACCCCTAATATATATATATATATATATATATATATTATATATATATATATATATATATATATATATATATATATATATATATATATATATATATATATATATATATATATATATATATATATATATATATATATTAGGGGTGGGACTCGATTAAAAATTTTGATCTAATTAATTAGAGGCTCAATAATTAATTAATCTCAATTAATCTCATTTTAATCGCATATTATTATTTACCTGAGAAAAGTGAGAAAGCACATTTTTGAACTGAATTTATTATTATTATTATTATTATTATATTATGAGTGAAGCAATGAACTGAATGAGTGAAGCAATGAACTGAATACTAGGCCTGTGAATCTGTGGGTGTCCCACGATACAATTCAGTATCAATTTTCTGGGTCACGATTCGATCCAAAAACTAGATTTCTAGATTTTTTTTTAAATTCTCGATTCAAAAAGATTCCCCAATTCCAAAGCTTTCCTCTTTTCTTTTTTTCTTCTTCTTATTTACCAAATTCAAGTACAAACGTTAGCATTTCTCAGTCAGTCCAGTACAATAATTGACTCTGGGGCAAAATAAATAAAATACTGGTACTTGGAAGACTAGCTGGTAAGAAAGGCAGTGCCACACACACAGCGCTGATTGTTCTGGAGCATACATTTGCGTACATTTAGCAGTCATTATTATCATGCAATTTAGCGTCAGATAAACACAGTGAAGTGAACTACTCTGAACTAGGCTACTATGATCAAACCGCTCACGATTTGTTTGCCCAAAGCCCACGTCAGTTGATCATCTGAGCACACACACACACACACACACACACACACACACACACACACACACACACACACACACACACACACACAGTGTGTGTGTGTGTGACACACACACACACACACACACACACACACACACACACACACACACACACACACACACACACACACACACAGCCAATATGAACTCGACTCCAGCTGCACTGATGAGCGCCGGTCGCCAACTCCAGTTTGTCCCTATTCAAGCCATTGAATGTCGGACACCTCAACGTCGCTCTGGTACTAGCCAGAATGCAGAAAGACTTACCCAAGCTCCCTTCTCTTCACGGGGTTAGTCCAATGGTGGCTCTTCTACATAGATTTCTACGAAACGGGGACAGTAAATACACTAGCTCCAACATGTTGGATGTGATTTGAGGCTCGAACTGCTGCGATGGTATGCACATTCTTTGTTGCATAAACTGCCTTTTTGTCCACGCTTCCATCCGTTCTTTGCTTAAATCTAAATTTGCCATCAACGGGGCCGAGTAATGCTTGCTCATCTGGTTTGTCGTTCATGTTGTGAGTTGTTTTGTTTTGTTTTTGCTGCGGGGGAAGAGGACGAGGAGGCGGACGGAGCTTTAGAGTATAGACTGAGTTACGTTTACTCCATAGAGCTAGTAGACCAATGGCGATTCTTCTACATTGACTTCAACTGCAGTTTGTCCCTATTCAGGCCATTTGAACAGCGCTCAAGCGCTCAGTTTCTGACTCCTCAATGTCGTGACTCCGGGTGGACTGCCGCTTCCGTGTGCGTTAGCATATTGGGTAGGTGTGAAACGGTGATACAGTGAGAAACGTTCCACTTCAATGGTGTGAATGGGCCATCAGTGACAAACGTTCCGTTCCAATGGTGGATAAAGAAAAGGTGCGAATAAATGCGTTATTTTTTATAACGCGCTATATTTTCTGTAATTAATTAGTCTCAATTAACGCGCTAAAGTCCCGGCCTTAATATATATATATATATAGCCAGTTACCAGTCAAGTTTCGAACCGCTTTTAGCCCTAGGGATCTTCAGCTTCCTTCTTAATTTGTCGCAGGAGCCAAAACTCATACTCGTCCTTGCCATCCACACTCATTAAAATATATTGTCACTCATGTTGCTGCCCACTGAAATGGGAGCCGCAGCCAATCTGGGGTCCTGACTGGGAGCTTTGCAAGGCGAGTCGTAGGGAGATAGCCTACGCTACGGTATGTTTTATCATCCCTGTCGTGTGGAAACCTCATATATCCACAACCTTTCAGGAGTCAAATATATAAAAAATAAATAAATAAATCGCAAGGTAGCAGATCTACAATCTCAAAATGAACTTGTTGACCCACTACTTGTCATGCTTTTATCTGACACTGTAGTATGATCAAGTACTGCAATCATTTGAGAGAAAAAACGTTGAAATTTTATGGCCATAAGAGGTTTCCCCCCCTGTAGCGATGATAATAATCAGCCAGGGGGGAAAGGAGAGTCTAGGGAAAGACATCACTGGAAGCACCTTAATCTGCAAGGTTTCACTGCCTCATATTGATAGCAGCTGAGCTTCAGCGGACAGAGAGCAATTCCTGTTTTGACAAATGCTGTTTATTAGGGTCTCAGGCGATACAGGGAAAGGAGTGCAACGGGAAGAGAAACTGCATACAATTATACAGCACTGCCTGTTTCTTTAAGAGCTTTTTTGGGGATTCACACTATGGTCCTGGAGGCGCACTCAGGACCACCTGGCAGATGTTGTGGTAGTGTGAATGCGTACCGTTACGTGGATCACCTGGGAAAACATCGGTGCTGATTGAAGTATACTCGGATATGGATTGCCGCAATGTGAAAGCATAGAATACGGTTGAATAAAGTGTACTCGCATACGGAAGAATCAAGGTTAATGTGGATCATGGCCCAGCAGGGACCATACAACCATATCTGTTAATCAAATGGACTCAGTCCGTCTCAGTGTGAATCTCCTACATATTGTGGTTTAATTTGGGGACAACGTGTTACTCTCCTGCTGGAGCACATACAATCTGTGATTGTTGCATGTTGAATCAGTGCACACACAGAAACAATAACTAACACATTTAGACAGACAGAAAGTAGCACAGACATGGATTTAGATGTCTTGCACAAGGGAAGATTCTGCTTTCAATAATTACACAGATATGGGGTTTGGAAACAGCATATACGTACATTCATACAGGCGATAGCATTTGAAGCAGTCTCATCAACTGAAGTGCCATCTTTTTCATGTGTGGCTTCAAGCCGCAGCTCAGATGAAAGCACAGCATGGTTAGGCAATGTGGGAGCTTAGTGGGCCAAGCGAAACACATGCCATGCCGTAGTGCTCTTAGCACATCACTTCAAATACACCCGTTTATTCTGTAAGGAGATGCCTGTGCTGACCACTTGGGAACAATATTATCGGTACAATAACAACACTAAATCCATGAAGAATGAAACAAGTGGAACCCTTGAAGATGCTCACTAGGTCTTGGTGTTTCTATGCAACGATTTCACGTTGCAACACATGTTCACACTTGTGGCACAAATGCAAGATGAAGGGAAGAACACATGGTAAAAATGAGGTCACGTATTCTGCCTCAAAGAATGTGGCAGGTCTTTCTCCATGTGCTACGGTGGGATTTCCCTTCGCTCCCGACGCTGTGGCACACATGTATACATAATGTATTTGTTCAGAACGCTTTGACCACTTTGAACCTTGTAGCATCCCTATTCTGCGGCAAATGTTTCTCTAAAACAGGGGTTTTCAACCTTTTTCATCCCAGGGCCCACCATTTATTCAGCATTTGAGCCACGGACCACCAATTGAGGATATATTTAGACGCACAGACCCCAAAACTAAAGATTTCTTGGTAACACTTTAAACGAAGGTCCTTGTTATAAGCGCTTATAAGCGCTTATTAACGGCTTATAAGACATGTTATAAGCGCTTATAAGCGCTTATAAGACATTTGTAAGACATGAATTAACTGTTTATAAGTAGGTTACAAGACACTTATGTACCTTGTTATAAGTGCTTATTAACGTTTATAAGACATTTATAAGCTATGTGTTACCTGTTATAAGGTCGTTACAAGATACTTATTAATTGTTTATAAATATTTATGGAGAATGTTAATAAACACATCATTAACTGTTAATAAGACACGTAAAACTGTTTACAAATTATTTATAAGACACTTGATAAAAGTTATTGTTTGCTTATAAGAATTTAACAAACACATTTATGAACTGTTAATAGGAAATTTAGAAGGCACTTATTAAACCTTATTAATATGTTTATAAAACACTTAATAACCGTATTATTTGTTTATATGCATTTATAAATCATTTTACATACCTCCCCCATTAGGCTCCTTGTTATAAGGGTAGATTGCTAGGATATTTATAAGACTTAATGAGACATTTATAAAACCTGCATTAAATGTTATAAACTAATTATAAGACACTTACTAACCGTTTGTGCACATTTATAAGGAATGTACTATACACATTTAATAACTATTATTAATATATTTATAAGACATTAACAAAACACCTTTCTTGTTTATATAACATTTATGGTACGCTTTATGAAACCAAAGGTGCTTGTTCCAACTTCGTTCAAAGTGAAAACAGGAGGGTGAAGAGAATTTATAAACCTTTCATCATGTGTTTATTAAGAACTCAAAATTGTTTACAAACATGGACAGGCGGTTAACAATGCATTTATAAACACGTTGATAGGCATTTTGGAGGCACTTCGTTTAAAGTGGGAAACACATTTATAAGCCGTTAATAGCACGTTTATTAACAGCTTTACAAGCAGGAACAGATGCTTATTAATGCATTTATAAGCACTTAATAGGCATTTTTGAAGGCACTTCGTTTAAAGTGGGGACCGCATTTATAAGCCGTTAATAGCGCGTTTATTAACAGCCAACATTGCTTTACAAGCAGGAACAGATGCTTAACAATGCATTTACAAGCACTTAATAGGCATTTTTGAAGGCACTTCGTTTAAAGTGGGGACCACATTTATAAGTTGTTAATAGCGTGCTATTAACAGCCAACATTGCTTTACAAGCAGGAACAGATGCTTAACAATGCATTTATAAGCACTTAATAGGCATTTTTGGAGGCACTTCGTTTAAAGTGGGGACCGCATGATAAACATTTATAACTCGTTAATAATCTGCCTATTAACCACTACACATTCTCTACAAACAGGAACAGATGCTTAGTAATGCATTTATAAGCACTTCAATAGGCATTTTTGGAGGTACTTAATTGGTTTAAAGTACCTACAGTAAGAATGGGTATATTAACAACAGTGACGGCATTAAACAAAAGATAAAGGCTGCACTTGTTAAAGGGTTGTTCCAAGGGGGTTAACAAAACGTAATGTATTTTGGTGGCATTTAGTATGGAAACCTGAATCTCACATTTATGGTCATGCATTGTGACACTACACCACCATTTATGGCCATATCCGTTTATGAAGCTCATAGCACTAACCTCAAACCCTGGATAACCATACATGTGAAGACTGATGACCTATATTTGTATATAGGGCCATTCGGCAACTTTCATCTGACCTCCAATCAAATAATCAATCTTTTTGACATATTTTCTGGATGTTTTGCTGGCTGAAATCAAATGGCCATCTGAGGTGATTATATTTGTAATTACTTCCTGTAAAAGCAAAATAGAGAATAACAAATATTGCACCCATACACTGTTTCTAAAATTCAACTGCTATTAGAAGCGTGATGTAAGAATGTTTTGATTGGTGAATTCCTTCGCAGTCCAGTTGATGTACAGCCGTGAGCGTTGTACACCTATCTCCTTTTCTATCCATTTTATGCGGTTGAGGAGCTCCAGAAGAGGTCAGGTAAGCGCAGACACTTCATAAGGTTGACTTGACAGAGGGTGCATTTCTTCCAGTGGTGTTAAGGAGCTGCATGAAACAAAATGCAATACAGAGAAGATTAGAGGATGGGTTAAAGAAAGCCCTTGGGCATGAGGAGGTACAGTACAGGTCCAGAGTTCAATCTACAGTTCTTCAAATAAAATAATACATGAAACTTGACACTCATAAATATATAGGTTCCTGGTTATTATTATTTTTCTGAGATTTCTGAGTATTTTGGGTTTTAATGATTCATGTCGAAGTGACAAGGCATTCTTGTTTGGGGTACACCAAATTTAGGTTGTAAATAAATCAAAACAGTAGGCAGCATGTGGGAGACTTTCAATACCTGAAGTGAAGTGTCCACGTTGCAGTGATCTTGGAGAAGCCAATCTGTCTGTTGGAACGAGTGTCAGGATGTTTGGAGGGCCATCAGAGTCCTAGTAACAACCACAATTACATGTCAATGTATTTAAACTGCACAAATCCGGTGCAGTTTGGTGCCCCCCGTCCCAGGCGCCCCTAGCATAACGGCAAAAAAGCCCCATGTGCAACCCAGATTTGGCACAAACAAGAGATTTACTTCTATTAGCTCATACCAACAACCATTAGACTTGCAAATCCTGTGACTCAAAAGGCACCTACGAAGGTCTGCAATTCATAACTGCCCCCCCCCCCCCTCCCCCCCTGAAAAAAAAAAAAAAATACTATGACCTGCTGCTTCTGACTTTATGGAAGGGAATATTTGTATGTCTCTAAATGTTTTGGTGTGGTGTGAGCCCTTCAGAAACTTCTTCCAGTGACATCATCAATGGTGGAATCCAAGCAGAATGATGAGGTCATTGGAAGAAGTTTCTGAACTGCCCACAGCCCTCCTGTGACACACAGACTGAGTAGAAAAAAATAGTGGTATTTGATCATGTATATTAGTGAAGACCTATTAGATACATTGAAAAGTGGTGAAGTGGCCCTTTAACCGCTTTATCCATTCACAGTTATCAGTGTTGAATTGGGTCACTTGTTGCCAGTGTTGTAGTGGTACTTTTAGAAGTGGGGGATGTCTCTGAAAGGGGAATCCCCCCCATTTTATTTATTTTTTCTGAGAGTGTACAAATGGAACCAAATGGACCCTAGCGGGTCCATTTGGTTCACATTTGTACAGGAAACTCATTAACATGGTGAAACACATCTTGATGATGTCATCAAGATGTATTTCACCATGCTAATGATTTTTTTCAGACCCAAAAATATTTTAGATGTGAGAAGTGGGGGGACGCCGTCCCCCCTCCACTACACCCCTGCTTGTTGTATTGTAAATCTCCCAAGCTGTAAATAAAAAATCAAAATTAGATGTTTTTGGGGTGGACTATTCAGTATTCATGGCGTTGTCATTTTACTGCCACACTAGTTTAAACAAAACCTTGGTACACAAATCACATGTTGACACTAGTACAGACAGCAACAACAGTGAAATAAACCTTTGCAAACAATTGTAGCCCTTTAGCTTTTAACATCTCTTGAAACACAAATATAACCCAAGAACAAAACAATACAATACAATACAATACTGTACCTTAGTTGCTGCACAGAACTTGTGTGTTCTTTCTTACTTGTTATTGTGTGATGCTACAGAGGTAGCTCTATGTAGCTTGCCGATAGATAAACTGGCTAGTGTGCGCACGTTAATAGGTCCGTGCGGAAACAAACTCCGAAACAAAGGTTCCGGATTTTGGTTCCTAGCAAAAAAAAAAAATACAATATCAAGCAAACAACTCCAATGCAAGGCCTTTTGTTGAGAACTTGTCTTTGTGTGTGTAAAAGTATAACAAGTATAACTGCCTCTGTGTCGTCCGTGCAGTATTTTTCACTAGGAACCAAAATCCGGAACCTTTGTTTCGGAGTTCGTTTCCGCACGGACCTATTAACGTGCGCACACTAGCCAGTTTATCTATCGGCAAGCTACATAGAGCTACCTCTGTAGCATCACACAATAACAAGTAAGAACACACAAGTTCTGTGCAGCAACTAAGGTACAGTATTGTATTGTATTGTTTTGTTCTTGGGTTATATTTGTGTTTCAAGAGATGTTAAAAGCTAAAGGGCTACAATTGTTTGCAAAGGTTTATTTCACTGTTGTTGCTGTCTGTACTAGTGTCAACATGTGATTTGTGTACCAAGGTTTTGTTTAAACTAGTGTGGCAGTAATATGACAACGCCATGAATACTGAATAGTCCACTCCAAAAACATCTAATTTTGATTTTTTTTTTTACAGCTTGGGAGATTTACAATACAACAAGCAGGGCGTAGTGGAGGGGGGATGTGGGGGGACGGCGTCCCCCCACTTCTCACATCTAAAATATTTTTGGGTCTGAAAAAAATCATTAGCATGGTGAAATACATCTTGATGACATCATCAAGATGTGTTTCACCATGTTAATGAGTTTCCTGTACAAATGTGAACCAAATGGACCCTAGCGGGTCCATTTGGTTCCATTTGTACACTCTCAGAAAAAATAAATAAAATGGGGGGATTCCCCTTTCAGAGACATCCCCCCACTTCTAAAAGTACCACTACAACACTGGCAACAAGTGACCCAATTCAACACTGATAACTGTGAATGGATAAAGCGGTTAAAGGGCCACTTCACCACTTTTCAATGTATCTAATAGGTCTTCACTAATGTACATGATCAAATACCACTATTTTTTTTTCTACTCAGTCTGTGTGTCACAGGAGGGCTGTGGGCAGTTCAGAAACTTCTTCCAATGACCTCATCATTCTGCTTGGATTCCACCATTGATGATGTCACTGGAAGAAGTTTCTGAACTGCTCACACCACACCAAAACATTTAGAGACATACAAATATTCCCTTCCATGAAGTCAGAAGTAGCAGGTCATAGTATTTTTTTTTTCAGGGGGGGGGGGGGCAGTTATGAATTGCAGACCTTCGTAGGTGCCTTTTGAGTCACAGGATTTGCAAGTCTAATGGTTGTTGGTAGGAGCTAATAGAAGTAAATCTCTTGTTTGTGCCAAATCCGGGTTGCACATGGGGCTTTTTTGCCGTTACGCTAGGGGCGCCTGGGACGGGGGGCACCAAACTGCACCGGATTTGTGCAGTTTAAATACATTGACATGTAATTGTGGTTGTTACTAGGACTCTGATGGCCCTCCAAACATCCTGACACTCGTTCCAACAGACAGATTGGCTTCTCCAAGATCACTGCAACGTGGACACTTCACTTCAGGTATTGAAAGTCTCCCACATGCTGCCTACTGTTTTGATTTATTTACAACCTAAATTTGGTGTACCCCAAACAAGAATGCCTTGTCACTTCGACATGAATCATTAAAACCCAAAATACAATCTCAGAAAAATAATAATAACCAGGAACCTATATATTTATGAGTGTCAAGTTTCATGTATTATTTTATTTGAAGAACTGTAGATTGAACTCTGGACCTGTACTGTACCTCTTCATGCCCAGGGCTTTCTTTAACCCATCCTCTAATCTTCTCTGCATTGCATTTTGTTTCATGCAGCTCCTTAACACCACTGAAAGAAATGCACCCTCTGTCAAGTCAACCTTATGAAGTGTCTGCGCTTACCTGACCTCTTCTGGAGCTCCTCAACCGCATAAAATGGATAGAAAAGGAGATAGGTGTACAACGCTCACGGCTGTACATCAACTGGACTGCGAAGGAATTCACCAATCAAAACATTCTTACATCACGCTTCTCATAGCAGTTGAATTTTAGAAACAGTGTATGGGTGCAATATTTGTTATTCTCTATTTTGCTTTTACAGGAAGTAATTACAAATATAATCACCTCAGATGGCCATTTGATTTCAGCCAGCAAAACATCCAGAAAATATGTCAAAAAGATTGATTATTTGATTGGAGGTCAGATGAAAGTTGCCGACTGGCCCTATATACAAATATAGGTCATCAGTCTTCACATGTATGGTTATCCAGGGTTTGAGGTTAGTGCTATGATCTTCATAAACAGATATGGCCATAAATGGTGGTGTAGTGTCACAATGCATGACCATAAATGTGAGATTCAGGTTTCCATACTAAATTCCACCAAAATACATTACGTTTTGTTAACCCCCTTGGAACAACCCTTTAACAAGTGCAGCCTTTATCTTTTGTTTAATGCCGTCACTGCTGTTAATATACCCATTCTTACTGTAGGTACTTTAAACCAATTAAGTACCTCCAAAAATGCCTATTGAAGTGCTTATAAATGCATTACTAAGCATCTGTTCCTGTTTGTAGAGAATGTGTGGTGGTTAATAGGCAGATTATTAACGAGTTATAAATGTCTTATCATGCGGTCCCCACTTTAAACGAAGTGCCTCCAAAAATGCCTATTAAGTGCTTATAAATGCATTAATAAGCATCTGTTCCTGCTTGTAAAGCAATGTTGGCTGTTAATAAACGCGCTATTAACGGCTTATAAATGCGGTCCCCACTTTAAACGAAGTGCCTCCAAAAATGCCTATTAAGTGCTTATAAATGCATTGTTAAGCATCTGTTCCTGCTTGTAAAGCAATGTTGGCTGTTAATAGCACTCTATTAACGACTTATAAATGCGGTCCCCACTTTAAACGAAGTGCCTTCAAAAATGCCTATTAAGTGCTTATAAATGCATTAATAAGCATCTGTTCCTGCTTGTAAAGCAATGTTGGCTGTTAATAAACGCGCTATTAACGGCTTATAAATGCGGTCCCCACTTTAAACGAAGTGCCTTCAAAAATGCCTATTAAGTGCTATAAATGCATTAATAAGCATCTGTTCCTGCTTGTAAAGCTGTTAATAAACGTGCTATTAACGGCTTATAAATGCGGTCCCCACTTTAAACGAAGTGCCTCCAAAATGCCTATCAACGTGTTTATAAATGCATTGTTAACCGCCTGTCCATGTTTGTAAACAATTTTGAGTTCTTAATAAACACATGATGAAAGGTTTATAAATTCTCTTCACCCTCCTGTTTTCACTTTGAACGAAGTTGGAACAAGCACCTTTGGTTTCATAAAGCGTACCATAAATGTTATATAAACAAGAAAGGTGTTTTGTTAATGTCTTATAAATATATTAATAATAGTTATTAAATGTGTATAGTACATTCCTTATAAATGTGCACAAACGGTTAGTAAGTGTCTTATAATTAGTTTATAACATTTAATGCAGGTTTTATAAATGTCTCATTAAGTCTTATAAATATCCTAGCAATCTACCCTTATAACAAGGAGCCTTATGGGGGAGGTATGTAAAATGATTTATAAATGCATATAAACAAATAATACGGTTATTAAGTGTTTTATAAACATATTAATAAGGTTTAATAAGTGCCTTCTAAATTTCCTATTAACAGTTCATAAATGTATTTGTTAAATTCTTATAAGCAAATAATAACGTTAACAAGTGTCTTATAAATAATTTGTAAACAGTTTTACGTGTCTTATTAACAGTTAATGATGTGTTTATTAACATTCCCCATAAATATTTATAAACTATTAATAAGTATCTTGTAACGACCTTATAATAGGCAACACATAGCTTATAAATGTCTTATAAACGTTAATAAGCACTTATAACAAGGTACATAAGTGTCTTGTAACCTACTTATAAACAGTTAATTCATGTCTTACAAATGTCTTATAAGCCGTTAATAAGCGCTTATAAGCGCTTATAACAAGGACCTTCGTTTAAAGTGTTACCGATTTCTTTTGCTTCTGTCCATGACTGTTAATCTTCCAGTTGTGTAAATTTGGACTAATTCGCATGATGGGAATTTTAACTCTTGCCTCTTTAACTCTCAAGAGTTACATTTGGTTAAAACAACTTAGCTGGGGACCACCTGGAACCCTCTCAAGGACCACTGGTGGTCCCCGGACCACCGTTGAAAACCACTGCTCTAAAATAAATAGCGGATCTTCAGCACAATGGATCGGGAGATAATAAAGGTCTCAAGAGTAAATGAATTTGCTGGATGTGTTGAGAAGGTGTGTCAACACATCCAGCATAAGTCAACACTGTGTCAGTACCACTCTGCTCTCTGTTACCTTACTGCTCTCTCTGTTAGTTACAACATCCAACAATTTCAATGTGTTTCCGAACCGTAAAACTAGGGTGCTCTGTGGTGACGCAAATACACAAAGATGACAAGAGTCTGACTCTGAACACTCTGTAAAGATGGAAATTCCACCTCACATTCACTCCACACACACACAAGTAGGCACAGCCAATTCTCTGCATAGCGGGAGAGACAGACACAAAAGATACGGACAAGGTCACATACCTCCTATCAGGTTCAGCTCCATTGTCTGTGGCTTCCACGGTCAAAGCATAGCTCCTTCCCATAGTTAACTCAACCTCCGTTGCCACGGTGATGACCCCGGTGCTGTAAAGACAAAGTAACACTTATTATGTATGTATATATGGCATGGAGCCCAAACCATTCCTGCCATGTTCCTCAGCCAGAAACTAGTCTAAGTTATGGTAGCGGTGGCACAAGAGAGAGAGAGCACCAATTACGTTAACATCTCAGCAGCCTTTGTGGTTCTTTTTTAAAGGTTTTATTATTTGGGGGGGAAAAACATTTGGAAAAAATAGCCAATATACCATAGAAGCTCATGAAGTGTCTAAAGTCAAATAGTTGGAGTATTTTATTTATAATTTAATAGTGTCTAATATGTTTAGGAATAGGTTCCCCTGCCTTATGGGCCACATGGCTAAAAAAGGCCCCTGCTAAGCAGGGGGCGGATTGACACATATTTTCCCACCGGGACAATTTTGCCTTTGCCAGGCCAGCTGGTTAACCAGATGTAACTCTTTGAGAGCGTAAAAATGAAACCAAATGGACCCTTGCGGGTCCATTTGGTTTCATTTTTACACCCTCAAGAGTTAAAATATTCATCATGTGAATTAGCCCAACTTAGTCCACACAACTAGAGAATGTAGAAGATTAATGGTTATTTTGATCTGTATGTTCCAGGCGAGCATTTAGCGCATGCATTTTGGAAATGCCACTAGTGCATTTTGGATCTTGTCCAGGCCACTAGAAGGCACAGGCCACCGGGAAAACTCCCTGTACTCCAGATGGCCAATCCGCCCATGCTGCTAAGTCTGAGCTTATTGACATGAGACGCTACCCTACGTCGTGTTCATGCCTTGCGTTGAGGACACAAAGAGACGACAGGCGAGAGAGATTTTGTGTTATTACTGAGGAGCAGCTCCTGTTTTGTGTTACACTAACAACAAATACACACATTTCATTACTTTTAATTGTTCATCCAATTCAATACTTTTCTCTGATCATGACATTTGATCAAAGGCTTAATTAAATGTCTTTGTTCACACTAATTCCTTTTAATTGTTCTTACTACACACACACACACGCACACGCACACACACACACACACACACACACACACACACACACACACACACACACACACACACACACGCATTACTGTACATACACAAAATTAATTCATTAAATAAAAATCAGTCCTCTGAGGCAGGCGGGTCATGTGGGTCAGTTCACTCAGGCTCATTAATAATCAATGAGAGGACAGTCAATATGCCCTGAAGACATTCGTATAAAACACGATGTGATGATCCAATGAGTGACAGTATTTACGTGTTGTCGATGAGGAAGTGTCCCTGGTCTCCCGCTAAGATCCGATAGGTCACGTCACCGTTGGGGCCGGCGTCATCATCTACTGCTGACAGCTGCATAGACACGCACACACAACAAGACATTAAGTCACACATGTCCACGCACACCTACAAACACGCATCACAGAATAATGTGTCAACAATAGACAGGTAGTGTGTGTGTGTGTGTGTGTGTGTGTGTGTGTGTGTGTGTGTGTGTGTGTGTGTGTGTGTGTGTGTGTGTGTGTGTGTGTGTGTGTGTGTGTGTGCGCACGTATGTGTCACATGTGTGTGTTCCTACCTGTATCACAGTGTCTCCAGGGGTCATATCAGTGTAGAGGTCGACTTCATAGGACACTTTAGAAAACGTTGGTGTGTTATCATTAGCATCCAACACTGTTATGGTCACAGACACTGGGGCACTCTGCTGGACACCATCTGATGCATGTATCTACAGAGATGGGAAGACAGAGTAAATAGACAGGTCTATTTACTTACTTACTTGCTCAAACCTTAATTTTAATTTCTCATAATGTGCATTGCTTAGACTTGGTGTAGACTTGGTTTCCCAGAAGGCCAAGGAACAGGCTTTCTGTTGTTTCAAATTCATCAAACAATTGTTACTTCTGTGTCTCACCATCCCTGGCACATCCCTGGCCACTGGTACATGTGTGTGACACTATGAAGAGGGACTAGCTCTCTGTCTGTATATAGTATATGAAGCTGTGGATTTATTAACCCATTGTGTCCTGATCAGATTCTAGTTTCTAATGCTAGATTCTAGTTCCTCATGCCAGATTCTAGTCCTCCACGGTAGATCCTATAGTTCCTCTCAGTAGACTGTAGTTTCTGAACTTAGATTCCAGTTTCTGACACTAGATTCTAGTTCCTGACACTAGATTCTAGTCCATGACACTAAATTCTATTTTGTGACACTAAATTCTAGTCCCTGGTGCGAGAGTCTAGTTTTTCTGGAAAAATCTTTCTGTGTCAGTGATGCTTAACATATTTCATAGGAAGGACCCCCAGAAATATCTATTATTTAGCTGCAGAACCTCATCTAAAACATGTTGTTGTAGGGGTCCTCCCAGAAGCAAAGATTTGAGTTAAAAATGTTTGCTTCCGAAATAATGTATTCAAAGATTTGCACCGCATTTTCACATTTTTTCCAAAATAGCAGAACCCCCCCCCCACACACACACACACACACACACACCAATTGATTTGATCGAAATTGATTCATGAAAAGGAGGATGGAATGTGGGCATGGCTTTGGGGACGAGGGTGAACATGCATACTCATTTCTGAATCTGGCTGCTGAGAGCTGTCATGAGTGGCGCCAAAGAAAACTTTTCCACCCAGAAAAGGGAAATACACCAAAATAGCCACAAAAACGCCAAAAAAAAATAAACATACAAGCCTCTGGGTAAAATTTAAAATGTCATTGCTCTCTAGGACAGGTAACAAATTTAAAATGATTCAAATCTAAGAAAAAAGTGGTTTCCTTCTCCTTCAAGCCTACTCCCAACCAATGAACACAGCATGTACACAAACACACACAGGCATGAGCAATAATTATGTTAAAGCCCAAATGATATTAACACCAAAACACGTGTCAACAAATCCAATGCACCTAAAGTATGACACGCATAATATGCAGCGAGGCACACAGAGCACCAATTACAGTATGTTGGCATCTCTTGGTGGAGTTTTGTGCTACACTAAACACCAATTAAATGTCTTTGTTCATACTAATTCCTTTCAATTGTTCCTAGTTTTAATCTGCTTACAGCCAAAACAATATTGGATGCAAGACCAAGAGACAAAGCGAAGCAAAGATAGATTAATAGGAGAATGACAGAATTAAGTAGTCAGCTTGGATTCAAAACCCAGAGGGAACACAAACGGGCAAAATTAAAGTGAACTTAGCGCATTACCAAGAGGAACACCATGGCAACAAGTGGAGAGAAGCAACATGTCTTGAATTGCAGCCACCTGCAGTCACCCCAACCAAAACTACACTGACAGCAATCAAATGTCAAGAGTATCACCAATCATACAGACAATTGAGCACTGCACTCACTGGGCCTGGATTGGGCAAATGAACTGAACCTAAGATTCCGATGTTTCAATGGTTCACATACTTCATGCAAGGCCCAAAACAAGCTCTTGAGGACTGATCATTACTGCCAACCATAAGGAGGTTGGTGTGAACAAGGCCACTGGCCATCATTCTAGATCAGGGGTTTTCAACCTTTTTGATACCAGGGCCCACTATTTATTCTGCATTTGAGCCACAGACCACCATTTGATGGCATTTTAACCCCATAAACCCCCAAAACCAAAGATTTCTTTTATTTTTGTCCACAATTCCAGGCTGGATTTGGGAAACAAAACAGTCAAACATACAGATCAGAATGACCATTAATCTTCTACATTCTCTAGTTGTGCAGACCTGGGGCAAATCCATATGATGAATATTTTAACTTTTGAGAGTGTAAAAATGCGGGTCCATTTGGTTTCATTTTTACGCTCTCAAAGATTTACATCTGGTAAACAAACTTTCCATCATTTAGCTGGGGACTGGTGGTCCTAGGACCACCAGTTGAAAACCCCTTGTCTAGACAACCAACCACAAGCTTAGGGTGCTCAAGTTACGTGAATAGACAGACCTTGATGGATCACCCTCATCCTTTGCTGACTTCTCACCCACAAATATTGTCAAGTTGTGTTTGTGGGATTGGCTGGCCATTGCACCACAGAGACCCTGAGGAACTTTTTTTTTACTGAAGTTCATTAAAAGATGCTGTGGTCTTTATAACTGTCATCAAAAAATGTCAATTAATTTCTTTCTGCAAATGTAACTCACATGCAACCTTAAGACAAGCCGATAGCTGTCTTGCAGCCTTTGATAAATGACGGTGTTTCTAATCTGCAATATTTACATTTTCTCATCTATCAGTGTATTTAATGGCCTCATGCATATCTTCTACAGCATATACTCATCTCACTCTCCCCTGTCTCCTTACAGTTTAATTTCCCCGGCTGGGCTCTCACAGTGATTACGGTTCCACTTTCTCTTTCAATCAATACACCAAACCCACCGCAATTTCCATATCGCTATGTGTGTGTGTGCATCAAAATGTGTACGCTCTGTATGTACACATTTTCTCAAGTACTGTACATTTTACTGTACAAGTGTTGACTGCATACAGTACCTGTATACAGTATGAATGTACTTTTCAGGTCATCATTTTCATGCATATGCACAATGGATTGTGAATACCAGTATATGAAAGTTTCACTTTTTGAACAATATTACAGAAGAAGATAAACTTATTTCCATTTATATAGTGTTAAAAGTGCTGACAGTGCATTTAAGATTGACCCATTCACATACACACAAGCACAAGCACACTCTGAAACACACACACTCACACACACGCACGCGCACACACACACACACACTCACACACACACACACACACACACACACACACACACACACACACACACACATGTTTAATTAAGCCACCTTTGGGACGGATGACAGAACACCCCCCTTTCGGGGGCTACCCTTTCTGAATGGGTTAGAGAGAAGCTGCGACCACTGTTGACGTCCAGAGGATACCCACTTTACCAATATGACTTGATACTTTTGATTTAACCTTTCTTTCAAAAGTATGATTTTTTACCCTGAGATTGGGGACAAATCATATTTAAGCCACTTTTGGGAATGGGGCGGGGCTTATTTCACACTACAGGAAGTCACCTTTGGGGCCTTAGTCTATACACAGAGCTTACTTTAAGCCACCTTTGGGGTCCAGTTCTGGGGACATATCCTGGCTACTCTATAGCCTACTGACTACCTATGAGCTAAAGAATTGATTATAAGATTTTAAAGCCCCACATTGAGAGGCTTCTACAGGCCTGTAGGGGATTTGATGGTCTGCTACAAGCCCTTGTGCGGATTCAAATCCTCAGATAAGGCTCTCTTGGTGCTTTCCAACCCTGCTTGTGGATCTTTGGCCTGAAAACACTCCTATATGCTACAATAAAAACGTAATTTTTTACCCACTCATACCGTCCCTTTATCCAGAACCACCAGAAAGCATAATGTTAAATTGCATCTAATTGAACTAGTGTTTCATTGTGTATGATTTGCTATTCTTGGTATATGTTTTGCACTTTTCAGTGATATCTGTATGCCTTCTCTGTCTTGTCACTTTCCATGTCACAATGTTTTTCACTACACAAATAAATAGTTGTCCTATGCATGTGATAACACTTTGACCTTTGCCTTTGGCTACACAAAATCTGACCTTTGCAATGTAATTTCCTTCACAAACTCTACAAGAAGTAAACAGTGGGGCCTGGGGGCTAACATGATGCACTCTCTCGTATCTTTTTATTGGCTAATTGTAGTAGAGCTTCCTGCCTTCTTTGACTACAAACTCGGCTCAGTCCCTACAGTACATCCGCCATTGATGAGTAAGGATGTCTCAGAAGTTCTGAGGCATCCTTATACTGTAAGTTAGAAGTGGTAAGAGTCACTCTGCACTCATTGCTACTGTAGAAAGCAGCAGACCACCTCGATCTACAAGCGGTGGGGGGAGGAGGGGGTTTGAGGAAAACATCATGTATGTCGGGGTTGAAAGCCCAACTGAAACTAAAAACTGTAGTTACACAGCAACACTTTTGGGGACATTTTTCGGAATACACACCAGTTGATTGGGGACCTCTTAACCTCTTGGGCCCCATGGCCCCCGCCGTAAGGCAGCAAGTACTTTGACCTCTGAACTTCCGCCAATAAATGTCAATAAATCAATAGGGACCAAATAAAATAAGATATTCATTGATTATTGTTACAGTGGGTATTTATAATCCATACATTACTCCTATTACATGATTAGTACACCTAATTGTTACTTATTTCTATAATTTTCCTCCCTATACGTTAACATGACAGCAATAATACCACTAAAATATCTGTAGAATTTACATAGTTTGGTACATTTTCATAAATGTTTTGCTATCAACTGCTGACACCGTGATGGACATTTTCTCAATTCTATGTGTTCAATGAGGTCTTCAGGCACATTCACTACTCAGAATACAAAATCTCCATAGACGGAGATAATTTTCAGCTATATTCTCCTGAGTAAGTGATCACAGAGGGACAATTTGGAGAGAAAAACGTTATGCTTTACACCGCATTCATAAATTTTCAGAAGTTGGCTTCTATTTGGTGATCCAAGTGTAGCCATAATCATGTAGTTTTTTGCCCACAACTGTTCCCATTTGAGCATACGTTTTAGGCGGATTTTCCCCCTGGGAGAGGTTAACAACCCCCACCAAAGTGTCCCCAATCTGTCTTAAGTGGACAGGTCTACACTAGTCCTTCCCCTCTGCCAGGAAGACAAGCACACGCTCTGATTAACTTGGTGACAAAGAACCTAAATGGCCTGGAATTGAAGGCACATGGTTTGGGGATATACAATTGAGTGAGAACGTTTGTCATTTGGTCTTAACACCCAATTTCACCATGAACAGTCAGTCTGAGCTGAATCCAACTGCCTCCAGTTGTCTCTACACCAGCTCATCGGTAGTGGTCAAATGGGATGATGCACCCTCGCATATCTTTTTATTGGCTAATTGTAGTAGAGCTTCCTGCCTTCTTTGACTACAAACTCGGCTCAGTCCCTACAGTACATCCGCCATTGATGAGTAAGGATTTCTCAGAAGTTCTGAGGCATCCTTATACTGTAAGTTAGAAGTGGTAAGATTCATCTACCCCAATCCCCACCCACCAGACACTGCACTCATTGCTACTGTAGAAAGCAGCAGACCACCTCGATCTACAAGCGGTGGGGGGAGGAGGGGGTTTGAGGAAAACATCATGTATGTCGGGGTTGAAAGCCCAACTGAAACTAAAAACTGTAGTTACACAGCAACACTTTTGGGGACATTTTTCGGAATACACACCAGTTGATTGGGGACCTCTTAACCTCTTGGGCCCCATGGCCCCCGCCGTAAGGCAGCAAGTACTTTGACCTCTGAACTTCCACCAATAAATGTCAATAAATCAATAGGGACCAAATAAAACAAGAATTTCATTGATTATTGTTACAGTGGGTACTTATAATCCATACATTACTCCTATTACATGATTAGTACACCTAATTGTTACTTATTTCTATAATTTTTCTCACTATACGTTAACATGACTAATATTACAGCAATAATACCACTAAAATATCTGTAGAATTTACATAGTTTGGTACATTTTCATAAATGTTTTCCTATCAACTGCTGACACCGTGATGGACATTTTCTCAATTCTATGTGTTCAATGAGGTCTTCAGGCACATTCACTACTTCAGAAGTTGGCTTCTATTTGGTGATCCAAGTGTAGCCATAATCATTGTAGTTTTTTGCCCACAACTGTTCCCATTTGAGCATACGTTTTAGGCGGATTTTCCCCCTGGGAGAGGTTAACAACCCCCACCAAAGTGTCCCCAATCTGTCTTAAGTGGACAGGTCTACACTAGTCCTTCCCCTCTCCCAGGAAGACAAGCACACGCTCTGATTAACTTGGTGACAAAGAACCTAAATGGCCTGGAATTGAAGGCACATGGTTTGGGGATATACAATTGAGTGAGAAAGTTTGTCATTTGGTCTTAACACCCAATTTCACCATGAACAGTCAGTCTGAGCTGAATCCAACTGCCTCCAGTTGTCTCTACACCAGCTCATCGGTAGTGGTCAAATGAGATGATGCACCCTCGCATATCTTTATTGGCTAATTGTAGTAGAGCTTCCTGCCTTCTTTGACTACAAACTCGGCTCAGTCCCTACAGTACATCCGCCATTGATGAGTAAAGGCCAGTGCATACTACTTTCGACCGCCAAACTTTACCATTTTACTCAAAGAACAAAAGTTTGGCGATCGGAAGGAGTATGCACCGGCCTTAAGGATGTCTCAGAGGTTCTGAGGCATCCTTATACTGTAAGTCAGAAGGGTAATAAGTCAGTGAACATCCAGAGTCATCTACCCCAATCCCAACCCACCAGACACTGTACTCATTGCTACTGTAGAAAGCAGCAGACCACCTCGATCTACAAGTGGTGGGGAGTGGGTGGGGGGTTTGAGGAAATCATCATGTATGTCGGGGTTGAAAGCCCAACTGAAACTAAAAACTGTAGTTACACACCAATTCAGAATACACACCAGTTGATTGGGGACCACTTAACAACCCCTCATCAAAGTGTCCCCAATCTGTCTTAAGTGGACAGGTCTACACTTTAGTCCTTACCTCTCTCCCAGGAAGACAAGCACATGCTCTGATTAACTTGGTGACAAAGAACCTAAATGGGCATGGAATTGAAGGCACATGGTTTGGGGATATACAGTTTTCTTTCTACCTTCTTTGACAACAAACTCGGCCCAGTCCCTACGGTATATCCACCGTTGATGAGTAAGGATGCCTCAGAAGATCTGCCTTGTAAGTCGGAAGGGTAATAAATCAGTACCCCAATCCCCCATTCACCAGACACTGCACTCATTGTTATAGAAAGCAGCAGACTACCTTGATCCAAAAGCTCTGGACATCACCACATTGGGTGGTGGGACAAGGAAATCATCATGTATGGGTTGAAAGCCCAATTTGACCTTTTAAACTAGTTACAAATCTGGATTAAAAACATGTATGTCAGCAAAGTGCTGCTGCGTATCTGCATTCCTGCTACTGCTTTTGAAAAGGCTATGATGGTATATGTTGCAATCCGCTCACACACTTGCAGCATGAAGAGCTTGGAAATTGGCGAATATAGGAGAATAAGATGACATTTGCAGATTGTTTTGCTCTGATCTTTGAGGTGACTCCAAGCTACAAGAATCACTACTATATCACATATCCAAAACATTTTCTATCAATGTTTATTTTAGCCAGTTTAAATACACTTATATTATGTGATTAGAATAGATGTTTGTGTGAGGCAAAAATCAGTATGATGCAATAATAGGATACTCAGATTTTGTCTTTCACCTGTCAGAACAATTCACTGCTGTTGTTCTGTCAGCTTAGTTCAACTGCTGCCCTTCCCCCATACTGCAATGGTTGGGTCGTTAATTAAGTCACACAGCCTAATTAACGACCCTGCACCCTACAGGCAAACTGCCTAAATCTTTTGGTTTGTTGAAGCAGTCTGGACAAAACCCATGCAGGTGCATTAATGTGTGTTTTTTGGTAATCTTACATTGCCCTAGTATCAATCTCAATTTCTAGTATCTATGTCTATTAGTAAATTATAAGGCAAATAGCAACATCCTAACACATGCTGTCTCCCTGTTAGAGCAGTCTGGTTGTGTAACTTTTCCAAATTCTCCATGTCTTTAGCAGAACAATATTAGCCCAGCATAGACTATTGAAGTAAGTCATATTTGGTGGTATCCTGTCCATGTGAAAAAGCTATTATGCTGAACCTGCATGAGGTTCTAATAATTGCCAATGAAGAGTGAGAGATGTTTATCATGGGCAGATGTTATGTTTTAGACAATGTGTGTCTTCACATATTGAAAAGTATGCCTTTCTGGAAAGCAATCATTTGTTTCCTCATATTTTAGCACTAATCACTAGTTTAATATGTTCTTTAGCATTCCCATATACTTTAGTCGGGGAGCCGGCGCGTTGTTTTTGGGCTGAACCGAGTCTTTATTGGATTTGGGGGAGATCGGTAGATAAAGGGGTTAATGTGCATTAATTAACAATTCAATAATTATTAACCATATACTTTGTGCATATCCACATTCACAAACACTATATAAAGATAAATTTGATGCATTTAGACCAAGTAATTTGCATTAAATACCATACAACTCTATTTTGTATGGATTTTTTTTTTATATTTTGGACATTAAGGGGTTAATAAATAAAAATGCCCGAGGCATATCAGTGGGCACCCTCTTGAATTCTTAAGAGGTGACTCCAAGCTACAAGAATCACTATTATATCACATATCCAAAACAGTTTCTATCAATGTTTATTTTAGCCAGTTTAAATACACTTATATTATGTGATTAGAATAGATGTTTGTGTGAGGCAAAATCAGTATGATGCAATAATAGGATACTCAGATTTTGTCTTTCACCTGTCAGAACAATTCACTGCTGTTGTTCTGTCAGCTCAGTTCAACTGCTGCCCTTCCCCCATACTGCAATGGTTGGGTCGTTAATTAAGCAACACAGCCTAATTAACGACCCTGCACTCTACAGGCAAACTGCCTAAATCTTTTGGTTTAATGAAGCAGTCTGGACAAAACCCATAAAGGAGCATTAATTTGTGTTTTTTGGTAATCTTACATTGCCCTAGTATCAATCTCAATTTCTAGTATCTATGCCTGGGACCCATATATAGGAGTGACCCCCCATGGTGTCCATCACTATGGCCATATAAGGAGACATATAGCATGCAAATAACCCTATATATGGGAGTGACCTATACTACTAGTAAGACCCATAAGGGCAAGAAGCGTCTCGCCCTTAAGGTGTCTTACTAGTAGCAAGAAATAGAGATAGAGAGAGAGATAGCTAGGGCTTGATGGCCTCACTATCAGATGGTTTTGAGCAAGATCTTAGAGAAGTATAGCTCCCTACTCTATTTGACTACACACCAAGTATTTTAAAATCCGTTGCAGGACTCATTAAACTCTACCCCTCCCGCACTAAAATGTCCCCGATTGGACTTAGAGTGGACAGGTCTACAATTTTGCCTTTACCTCACTACTCTCCAGAATACACACACTCTGAGCAACTTGGCAACAGAGAACCTATAATTGAGCATGGAATTTAAGTCACATGGTTTGGAACAATTATTGGGGAGGGGATGTTGATCGTGTGGCCCTTACACCCATAATGGTGCCATGAACTGTAAATAAAATGTACATGTACATTTTATTTAAATCTATGATCTATATACTCTAAGTTGCCTTTGTTGAATGGACTTAGTGTCCTCTCTCAAAAACATGTTAATACAATGGCTGGTGGTGGGTGGGGATCAAGGTCAATGACACTGGATGATCACAGACTTCTGAGGCACACTTATTCATCAATTGGACCTGCAGTGTCTCTGTTCTGCTCTATAACTGTGCCAATCTGAGAACCTAATGGCTTATAAGAAAATGACAGTTGATTAGTACATTGTGTAGGGCTGCATCTGGAAAGGCTTAGGTTGTCTCAAGCCATTAGACATCGACATTTTACAATGTAATGTTAAGTCCATAGCTGCCTTGTGCCATGTATTGCAACTGCAGTGCTGGTTGGCTTGTACGCCTTTTCTCTCTCCTTGATATTTTTCATCCATTTTGACCGTCAGTCTAGTTACGTGTTTTTGTAGATCTTTGATCATTGCAATAAGTGTTCCTCTTGAAACATTTGTTTCCCAGTATATGACTGGGGTTGTGGGATTGTGTTGAATAATGACATCAGCACATAGACTACAAAAGGAATGTGGAAGTAATTTGAAAGAGAGAAAAAAAAGTATCTCATTCTCAACAAATACTTCTCGATAAATGATCAACCCTGTATGAAAATGGACAGAATATTTCCAGTGTTTTTTGGGTGGCAATGTGTGTTACGTATACGTTGCGATCAATCATGTCTTCTAAATCACGTATTTTGGTTTAAAAGCTGAATATTGATGCCTTCATTTTAAGAGATGACACAGATGTATTTGTCCTGTTAGTGTACTAGGTTTGGAAAGCCAACATTCATTCTGCAGTGCAGATAGGAAATGGGATGGCACCATCCATGAATGCCACTGTAAGGCCATTGGGTGAGAAATGCCAGGGTCTCATGAGGATCCATGCTCTATCAGGATGGGATTCTGTATTCCGTCTCTGTGGAAAGGGCAAGGTGTAATACTCTGCACCTGTATGTTTTAGGTCACTGTGAGTGGCATTAGATTCAACAAGGTATGGGACTTCCCCGGAGAACTTTCAGTGCAGATAACAGTATAGGATGAAGAAGGGCAAGAGTATGAGTACTGCTCGCTACCAGAGGAAAACAACACTCAGCTTAAAAAGCTTCCTCAAGCTGATGCCAACATGATGCTGCACATACAGTAATGTATGATCATCTTCAGATCATGTTGAGATCAGAAGCAGCCCATTTACAGAGACAGGAGACATAACTACATTTGGGTGGGAGCTCCTAAAGGAGGGGCTATCATGACCACTGTTTCCACAGAAATTTACCCACCTTCGGCCACTTTGTGACTTTTTAAATGTGTCAGTTTTGTCATCACAGTTCTCGATGTACTATTAGGGGTAATGATAATAATACATACATACATACATACATACAATTTATATAGCGCTTTTCAGGGTACCCAAAGTCGCTTTACAGAAAAGTGTGGGTCCAAGATGACCCTGAGATTGCGGATTTGGGTTGAGGGGGTGACAGTGGATCCATCGATGGTGAGGGAAAAGTTATGGCATGAGCGGGTGAGAGACTCGGAACCGATGATGATAATTTCAGACTTATTGCAGTCAAGTTGTAGAAAGTTAGTTTGCATCCAGGTCTTTATGTCATTGAGGCAGGAGGTGAGGGTGGAATGGGTGATGGCTGTGATGGTTTTGGAGGGAAGATACAGTTGTGTGTCGTGTCAATGATTCCAAGGGTGGTTTTGAGGCGTGAGATGAGTATGGGATGGTCATTAATTATAATGCTAAGGCATAATGATGAGGCTAGACATTTTTCTGGGAATCTGGGAAGTCTGATTATTTTTAGATTTTCTCTTACATTCTACCTATAATTTATATAATAGCTTATTATTTTAATAAAGGTATAATGATAGGCTAGACATGTTTTGTTTTATTTTATATGCACCATAGAGTACATTAACATTAAAATAAGCCTAATCTGTGAAGTCTGTGATTATTCTTGAACTTTCACTTTTATCTTACCTATATTTTATATATATAATAGCTAATTGTGCAAATTGCTCAAAGTGCAACTTTTAGCAACCAAGCTTAATCTCATTTGCCAAGCCTATAGATGATATCTGAATCATACAAGTTTACAGAAAACAACATTTCTGGGTCTAACATGGACCTAGGCGGGACTTCCTGTAGAGCTTTGTAGCTGCAACTTTTCACACTTCCAATAGGGGGCAATGTAGAGTATACACACCTGAGGGATTTTGGGGGCGGGGTTATACACAAATTATACACAAAATCCTCAAATATGTCACTTTTGGGGGCAATTGTAATTTTAAGGCTACAGCCCTTTTTGAGCATGGGGAATATGATTATACTAAAATTTAAGGATTTCCCTTTGGGGACGGTAAATTTCGTCCCCAATTGTTTAGTGGTCCCCAATCAACTGGTGTGTATTCTGAAAAATGTCCCCAAAGGTTGCCTAAATAAACGCACACACACACACACACACACACACACACACACACACACACACACACACACACACACGCGCATGGTGGGAGGAAACCTTGCAAGGCCCCAATCTGCACAAAGGGAGCAATTAGGGGTTCAGAGTCTTGCTCAAGGACACTTCGACAGTAACTCTGGGGGAGCCCAGGATTGAAGTGGAACCTCACAGCCCCTGTACTGTAACAGGCCCCCCCTGGCCAATGCAGATGAAATCTGCCTCCCTTCAACAACGTGGAGCAGGCACAGGTGCTCTTTGGCCACAGTGGGGGCAGAGTGTGCCAAGGTTAAATGCCAGAAACAGAGGTGGTCGCCTAGAACATCTTCCTGGAAGAAGTCAGTGCTGTGGGAACCAACACATGGGCATCGATCGCAACAACGTCCTGCACATACAGTACCTGCACTGACGTACTAAAGGAAGATACAGGCTACCCACAGACGTACTAAAGAAAATATACATGGGTGGGAAGTACAAGCCAATATTTGTCCAGCTCCTCAAAGTATAGAGAATTAAGGTGACTGGAGATGGCGCTGGACATGCTTGTCCGACGATGACTCGCCTGGATGTGTTGGTTTGTCCAGAATTATCCTGTTCATATGGGACAGAATATTGTACTATTTGGGTGGTTTCCACGAGCTTCTTGGTAGACGTTAGTCTCAGGTGTCAGAGAAGATTACAATCTCTAAATCTGCATTTGCAGTTTTCTCATTACTCTCAAGAGTTTGATCTTCATCAACTGGACAATTGCCAGCTTTATCCTCTAGGGTAGCGCTCATTGTTGTTTGACTTAAGCCGTTTCTGTTGTCCATTATCAGCTCTGTATTTCTGATCTCAGTGGCTTTTCTTTGGGGGGAGAGCTGCCATTGTTGTTTCCCGCCTTCCTTTGTCTGCAAATAGTATCAGCTGATGACAAAGATGTGAACATAATGAGAATGAACAAGGCCGTCATAATGTCTGTGGAGTCATACAATCACTGCTAATGTTGAAGGGTTGAATAAAAAGCGGGGTGCAAGAAAAAACACACCAAAGCAAACTAACTACACTCTTTCCTACCTATATTCCTAGCTTGTTGCATTAGTCCAAATAACTTATTTATAAGCAGGATGAAGCACGTACTCTCAATACCCAGGCTGCCTTTCTTCCCCATGTTGCTCTACACTACACTTTTGCACGTTGTATGTACTGTATGTGCATATATTGTGCAGGATACGTGCAAAGACCCACAGGCACACTGGAGCATTTGGCGAGTAAAGCCTTCTTGTTCCACTTACCCGCTGTGCTATAAGAAGATTAATATCATATTTCACCTCTTTCTATTCAGCTTTGTGTGCAAAAGCTAGCGCTGTTTACTTTGCCTACTGTTGCGCATGCCGTGCTAAAGAGCAGCATGCATCTGAGGGAACTGCACATATCCTGTATACACACTGGCAAGAAACCACTTCTAATAATCCCAATGCGGGGGCGTTGGCTGATTAGAGCACCCGTTGCCAAGCAAAAGAGTTGAAGTCCTTTATATAATGTTAATGTTTGATGGCTCATCTCTCTCTCTCTCTCTCTCTCTCTCTCTCTCTCTCTCTCTCTCTCTCTCTCTCTCTCTCTCTCTCTCTCTCTCTCTCTCTCTCTCTCTCTCTCTCTCTCTCTCTCTCTCTCTCTCTTGTTTAATTTCTTCAGCAAAGCTCTCACAATGATTACTGTGCTCTGCCTTTAAATCAATATACTAAAATGTCTGCCCTTTCATTTTCCCCCCCACCCCTTTCATGCATGAACATATGCACACAGACACTATGCCATCCTGTACATACGGTAGGCTGAATCTGTGCACTCAGTGTGTGCGTGCACATGCCCTTGCATGTGTGTGTGAGTGTGTGTGTGTGTGTGTGTGTGTGTGTGTGTGTGTGTGTGTGTGTGTGTGTGTGTGTGTGTGTGTGTGTGTGTGTGTGTGCGTGTGCGTGTGCGTGTGTGTGTGTGAGCAAACTCTTTTGGAAGGAAGCTAAGCTTTGGTCACCACGAAAATTATTTTGACTAGCGATTACTCATTAGACCCTATTAGGCCTTATAAATGGAGATGGTACATCTCCATTTATACATACATTTTTGTGCTGCATTCCTGAGCCAATAATCAGATAAGTACTCCCAATTGAATACAAATTGTATTCCAATGTGGACTACTATGTCCAATTGTAAATATATATAGAATAATATGAGAGAGACAGAGAGAGAGATATGGGGGCATGAGGGCAGCTACAGAGATATGAAGCAACACCTAGCTTTTGCCTTGTTTTGTATATTCAAGCCCTCAAACAAGTCCGTTTGTGTGTGTGTGTGTGTGTGTATGTGTGTGTGTGTGTGTGTGTGTGTGTGTGTGTGTGTGTGTGTGTGTGTGTGTGTGTGTGTGTGTGTGTGTGTGTGTGTGTGTGTGTGTGTGTGTGTGTGCGCGCGCGCGTGCGTCCGTGTTAACAAGCCCAATGTTAACAATGTGGGACTTTAAAATTCACGTTGCAGCACTTCAGGCAGCAGAGAGTGCCCTTCCAGGGAGGCGATGCTGTCTGGCCAGGTGGGGGTGGATGACACACATCCAGCCTTATCAATGTTAACATGTGTTCTATATTGCACAATTTACGACAGTTCTGTAAGTCCTCCTTTACGACATCACAGTTGGGGTGATGCGCATGCGCAGTGAGCGCGGTAGTTCATGTTGTTGTTTTGGAGGGAACGGTTGTTGTTGAGATGCTGCTGCTGCAATGGCGAAATAAAACTTACTAAAACTGTATAAACGTCGTGTTTACTAAGTGATCATTAACATTGGTAGCAGAGGATGGTTTGAAGATGGCTGCAAACTACAGAGTACCGCCGAAGTTTGACGAAACCAGACCGTATGAATGTTGGAAAAATGAAGTCAATATATGGGCGCGCGTCACCGAACTCGACAAGAAGAAGCAAGCTTTGGCCGTGGCCTTGGGACTGGAAGGACGAGCCAGGGAAATCGCCATGGAAATACCAGCAGATGATTTGGACAAGGACGGTGGTATGGCGACATTATTAGCCAAACTGGATGGCGTGTTTCAGCAAGAGGAAAAGGACCGCGCGTACGAAGCGTATTCACAGTTTGATCGTTTAACGAAAGACAGTTCTGTTTCAATGGCAGACTACATAATTGACTTTGAGCAGCGATACAACCGAATGAAAAAGTACAAGATGGAGCTTCCAGATGCGGTGCTAGCCTTCAAGCTGTTGGACACAGCCTGCCTCGATGAGAAAAACAGACAGCTTGCGCTAACAGCGTGCCCCGATTTACAGTTTGCGTCGATGAAGTCGGCGCTCAAGCGGATCTTTGGAGGGAAGACGGCGACATCTTCGACGCACGGAATACAACTGAACCAGGAGGATGCAGCTTTCTTCACAGAACAACGTCAAGGACAACAACGACACGGAAGACGAAACACGGCGTTTCAACAAAGGAATGAAAAGACACCGTTGCCGGGTACCAACCCATTGGATAAGTTCGGTAAGCGATCACGATGTGCAGTGTGTCAGAGCACATTTCATTGGGCCAAGAACTGTCCTAACAAGAATAACGAGCAAGTGAGATTAACCGAAGATGAAAATGTGGATGAAGTTAACATCACTTTGTTGACAAATGACCCCATGTCTGACGCTGAGATTTTCATTACTGAATCACTGGGATCGGCCATCATAGACACTGCATGCACTCGTACAGTATGTGGGGAAAAGTGGCTTGACAGTTATGTTAATTGTCTTAGTCAAGAGCAGACAAACAAAATGATGGAAACAGAAAACCCCAGCTCAAGACCATTTCGTTTTGGAGATGGCAACTTAGTATATTCTACCAGAAAAGTGAAATTACCTGCCAAAATAGGGCACACTAAATGCCACATTGAGACAGAAGTGGTCAATGTTGACATTCCACTACTGCTGAGTAAATCCTCGCTGAAGAAGGCAGGAACTGTTTTGGATATGGAGAATGACAGAGCAGTGATGTTTAAACAGCAGATACCCCTTGAGTTCACTAGCTCAGGGCACTACTGTGTGGACATAAGAGACAAAGACAACACAACTCAGCAAGGAATAGATGAAGATGAAGTCCTGACAGTGACAGAAAACATGTCTCCTACTGAAAAGCGCAAAGTCCTTCTCAAGCTACACAAACAGTTTGGCCATGCATCTGCAGACAGGCTGCAGAGGCTAATTCAAAGCTCGGGAAACAAAGACAAGGACTGCCTCACTATTTTGCAACAAATAGTCCATGATTGTGACATATGTCAGAGATACAGCAAAACAAAGCCGAAGCCGGCTGTTGGTCTGCCTCTCGCTTCAGAATATAATGAGACTGTGGCGGTCGACCTGCACGAGCTGGAGCCAGGAGTATGGTATCTCCATGTGATCGACCAATTCACCCGGTTCAGTGCAGGAAGTATTGTGAAGACAAAGAAGGCCTCAGAAATCGTCAACGCACTCATGCACACATGGATAAGTGTTCATGGACCCCCGCGGATCCTGTACAGTGATAATGGTGGGGAGTTCAACAACGAAGAGTTTCGAGACATGGCAGAGAACTTCAACATCGAGACGAGGACGACGGCAGGATATAGCCCCTGGAGCAACGGGGTTCTGGAGAGACACAATCAGACTCTCTCTGACATCATCCTGAAGGTGAGACAGGAAAATGGATGTGACTGGCACACAGCCCTAGACTGGGCTCTTATGGCTAAGAACTGTATGCACAGTGTTCATGGTTATAGCCCACATCAACTGGTATTTGGTCAAAACCCTAACCTTCCCTCTGTATTAATTGATAAACCACCTGCACTAGAAGGCACCACAGTAAGTGCAAGGGTAGGGCAGCACATATCAGCGTTACATGCTTCTAGAAAAGCTTACACTGAAGCCGAATGTTCAGAGAGAATAAGGAGAGCCCTACGTAAGCAGCTCAGACCCACAGATGAGAAATATGAGACAGGAGACAAAGTCTATTACAAACGAGCTGACAGTGCAGAGTGGAAGGGACCAGGGGTGGTTATTGGTCAAGATGGGGCTGTTGTATTTGTAAGACATGGTGGTATCCTTGTTAGAGTACATCACTTAAGGCTTAATAAGGTACACACAAGTGTTCAAAATGCAGTCCACAATGAGACAAACATTGAGCCTGCTGTACAGAATGAGGCAGCAGAGAGTGAAAACACAGAAACTGACAATGAACAAGAAAGTGACAGGGAGTCCAATGCAGGGGCTGAAGCTCAGCCTTTAGTGACTCAAAATGATGTGACACAAACTGAAATGGAGCACAATGTCTATGATGATAACCCTGTTGTTTCTGCAAGTGTCAAGGTAAAAACGGGACAGACTGTAACTTTTATGAAAAGTGATGAAAGTGTTCTGTGCAAAGCTAAAGTCCTAAGCAGAGCGGGCAAAGCCACAGGAGGTTACAAAAATTGGTATAACCTGCAATACATTGAAAATGATGGGAGTCAAGGTCAAAAGGAGGCAGTTGATCTGTCACTTGTGCATAATCTCAGTATTGAGCCAGACTCAGAAGTCAGGGATGCTGATGTACTTATAACCAATGACATATCCTTTGATCAAGCTAAACAAGCAGAGATTGAAAACTGGAACAAAAATAATGTTTTTGAGGAAGTCAAAGATACAGGCCAAAAATGTGTTTCCACGCGCTGGGTTTGTAGTCTAAAAGAAACTGAAAACGGCATTGTGCCAAAAGCTAGACTTGTAGCCCGGGGCTTTGAAGAGTTTAATATTCAACAACTGCAAAAGGATTCACCAACCTGTGCCTCCGAATCCCTAAGGTTATTGCTAGCTGTGATTTGTCAAAACCAATGGAAAGTCCATTCTATGGACATTAAATCTGCCTTTTTGCAAGGCATGGAGTTGTCTAGGGACATTCATGTCCGTCCACCCCCAGAGGCAAACAGAAAAGGGGTTCTTTGGAAACTTAAAAAATGTGTCTATGGTCTTGCTGATGCATCACTCTATTGGTATAATAGAGTGAAAGAGATCATGATGAGTACAGGTGGTACAGTATCACAGGTAGATCCTGCAGTCTTTTATTGGTTGGACGAACAATGCAAAGTTAAAGGTGTTCTTGCATGTCATGTCGATGATTTTCTCTGGGCAGGTTCACAAAGCTTTGTAACTGATGTGATTCCTCGACTGAAGTCTGCGTTCCATGTGGGACGCGAGGAACATGAGAATTTCCGCTATGTGGGGATGGATATTGCCACTGTAAATGGTGTAATTGAGATGCATCAGCAGAGCTATATTGAAAACCTACAACCCATTCAGATGCACCCAGCACGTGCTGTTCAAAAAGATTCACTTCTCACTGAAACAGAAAAAGACCAGCTTAGATCAAAAATAGGACAGATTCTTTGGGTTGCAAAGCAGACAAGACCTGATGTTATGTTTGATGCTTGTATTTTGGCATCCATTCTAAAACATGGTACTGTACAATCCATTCATGATGCTAATAAGGTGATTCGTAAACTTAAAGCTGAAAAGGTTACTCTGAGATTCCAATATCTGGGTAATAATGATGCTTTGAACTTGACTGTTTTCAGTGATGCTTCGCTGGGGAACTTGCCAGATGGAGGTACACAAGGGGGGACGTTGATCACTCTTATGGGGGAGAACGGGAAGTTTTCTCCTCTCTGTTGGCAATCTAAAAGGATCAGACGTGTGGTGCGGAGCACCCTTGCGGGAGAGACTCTTGCTATGTCAGATGGAATAGACAATGCAATCTTCCTTGCCACCCTCTTTTCTGAGCTCACTACTGGGACCCCCGACATGAATGGTCCCCCGTTGGTCTGTGTGACTGACAATCACTCCCTTTACGATGCCCTTAAATCCACAAAACAGGTCACAGAAAAGAGACTTCGGTTGGACATAAGTGGCATCAAAGAGCTCATTCAGGATAAAACTATCAAAAAGGTGCTCTGGTCAATGACAAAAGCACAACTCGCTGACTGTCTGACAAAAAAGGGGGCATCACCACTATTGCTCCTGAAAGCTCTGTGCGAAGGACTGTGGAATCCAGCCTAAAAAAAAAAAAAAAAACACTGGAGATTGTCTGATTGTAATTTGTTATTTTCTTGAACATTGGAACTTGAATGTTTTACCTTTTGCACCTTGGTTTTTGTTTTTTTTATTTTAAGAAAAAGAGGGAGATTGTTAACATGTGTTCTATATTGCACAATTTACGACAGTTCTGTAAGTCCTCCTTTACGACATCACAGTTGGGGTGATGCGCATGCGCAGTGAGCGCGGTAGTTCATGTTGTTGTTTTGGAGGGAACGGTTGTTGTTGAGATGCTGCTGCTGCAATGGCGAAATAAAACTTACTAAAACTGTATAAACGTCGTGTTTACTAAGTGATCATTAACAATCAACACACAGGGGTGAGCACTGAAAAGTGGACAGGACTCCTCCTCTACTGTCCTCCCCTCTGTCTCTTTCTCTCCCGCTTGTCTCCTCCCTTTCTTCTTCACCTCTCATCTCTCATCTCTCTTCCTCCTACTGTCCTCCCCTCTCTCTTTCTCTCCTCCCTTTCTTCTTCACCTCTCATCACCTCTCCCCTGGTCTCCCTCTGTTGTAGCTATATAACCTCCCCATTTCCTCTCTTCTCTCCCATCTTGTTTTCAGAATTGGAGATAGTGATAAGGGGTTTAGCATGTGACGAAAATGGATCCCAAAATCTCTGATTGGGTATTATTTTTCCCGGTACAAAAACATTGCAAGCAAAGCAATGCCTTTTTGCAGATAGTGACACAAACTAAACTACTGTATATCAGTACATTTTATTGTTAAAAAAATAGTAAATTAATAGAACTATTATTTTCTTTCTTCTGGGGATTCCAGGGCCTTCACTGAATACCTTGAAGGCCCTGAATATTCCCTACTGATATACTAATCTCAAACAGCCTACCGTGAATGTGTATGAGTCTTGAGTTTCTCTGTCCAGAGGCTGTGACAGGGTGAGATATCTACTGATGCCAGCAGGGGAGACAGAGAACACCTGGGAGTAGCTGTCCACCTCCAACTGTAGCTGAGGATCCCTGCTCTGTTGGGACACATCGCACACACATACACACATGCACAGACAGACAGAGAGAGATAGAGAGAGACAGACAGATGACAGAGATAAAGCGAGAAAATATTGTGTTAATTTTTCCATTTCTGTTTAATTCCATCTGCATACTTCCAAGAGACAAATTAACAGGTTATAACAACACAGAGGTTAGAGTTGAGTGAACAGTAATTGGTGCATCCAGAATAGATGTACACAGAATTATGTAATTAGATCACTTCATAATACCACAGCCAATGGCAATGCCAAACACTTAATCTGACCGCATGTGCGCACACACACGTGCAGGCATGCAGACCCCCCTCTCCCCCCACACACACACACACACGTTAGAATTGCTTAGATGAAAGTCTCTGTGAAAGTTCACTCTGTGTGTGTGTGTGTGTGTGTGTGTGCGCGCGAGTGTATGACAAAGACTGATGGCAGGCAATCCTCATCCAAGTTCCCCTCTGATATTACCCACACAAACCGTTATCTCCTATGTGTGTGTATGAATATGTATATAGCGCATGGTGTGTGTCTGCGTGCGTGTGTATGTGCGCGTGCATGCATGCGTGCGTGTGATCTCTCATTCCAGATTTGATAGGGCTTGCTCAGCAGGGTCGAGCTGGGTAGGGTGGTTGCTGATAATATTGTCGATGTAGCTAGACTGTATATTGAACCATAAATAAACAGTCACACACACAAGGGGCACACACACACACACACACACACACACACACACACACACACACACACACACACACACACACACACACACACACACACACACACACACACACACACACACACACACATTAGGATGTATAAATAAAAGTGATGGATGGCAAATAAAACCAATTAGAACTAATCATCATTGTTGGTACTTAATGCTGGAAGAAAGACCAGGGTTGGCACTATTTACAAGGACTGAGCATAGATCAGCCAGTCACACGCACGCACACACGCACACACACGCACACACACGCACACACACACACACACACACACACACACACACACACACACACACACACACACACACACACACACACACACGTCTAATGAAGGATGGAAAAGGACCATGTGCAGATACACTCACACCAAAGATACTCACAAATAATGAAATAAAAAACTGAGGAAACACCCACAAACACCCCCACATTTCATCCTCACTAAGCCCATTCTTTGCTGTGGGGGTTATTTTTGAAAGCAGTGAAGCGCGGCTTGTTTCGTTCAGATGTCTTAAACAAGCCAAGCTCTCAGGAATACATTAGCGATAACAATATTGCAGGAACTGTAAATTCTTACTTTATCACTCACGGACAGGGGAAAAATGGGAAATGCTTTAACTATACCCGGATTACACATGACGCACTTCAACCACTGCAAGCCATGCATTTTGGTGAAAGAAAACGTTGGAAACAGGAAATCACTCACACCAGTTACTCTCAACCTTGTTGATTTCAACAACTTCAGTTTGGTACAGTATGTAATAGGCCAGGGATTGGCCCAGGTACCCCCTTGGAGGGGAATACCTCCTCATCCTCACAACACTGATAAGCACATGCGCTACTATTGGAACTATTACTTACAGTCACAATCATTCACATTGTTTATGTTTGGGGACAATCTACAATGTCTTGATTTTTGAAACACTTGGTTTTGTTTTCCGATCAAAACTAACTTCCTAACTGCCTAACTTCACGGTTGTGGCAGAAGGTTTTGTGAACCGAGTAGTGTATAGAAGGAAGGAAAAGAACACAGTTTCTCCATAGATAATTTATTTACGTAGACACTGCATTAGCCACTGCTGTTCAATGGAACAATGTGTCATATTGCTTGACTCCCATTGCGATGTACTGTATGTCTTTTCAACAAGGTCTCAGAACGAACAAATGAATGAACGAGACCTTGTATGAATCAGACACACAGTATTTCTTGCAGCCGGGTTATAGCAGGTTGCCCATACCAATATGGCAGCAACAGCACACAGCACGATCCAGTGGTCAATGTAGCAGCTATGTAAATTATGTCTATGTGGGTTCCACAGCATTCTGCCAATCATCTGATACCTACAGGCACCTCGTTGGCTTCCAGCTACAAAGGGAGATAACAGAACAATTTATCATGACATTGTCTGGTGTACACGATCACACAGCACTAATAAAAAAGAGAAAAATGTTAAAATGTGTCAATCCAAAGTTTGCAAAAACGCAAATGTGTGTGTGTGTCTGTGTGTGTGTGTGTGTGTGTGTGTGTGTGTGTGTGTGTGTGTGTGTGTGTGTGTGTGTGTGTGTGTGTGTGTGTGTGTGTGTGTGTGTGTGTGTGTGTGTGTGTGTGTGTGTGTTGGCACATGTCCATGCAAATCCCCACCTCCTCTACGTCGTTATCCAGAGCCACGATAGCCAGCGGTGCCGACAGGGTTGCGTTGGTCGCTACGGTGGTGCCCACGGGCGCTGCCTCACTGACGTAGCCATGGTAACGCGCCTCCAGGAAGTAGGGAGCCTGGTTGTTCTCATCTAGAATTTCGATTTGGAGGTTGGCAAAGGCTGGTAGTGGGTGACCATTATCCTGCTCTGCCTGAGAGAGACAGAGAGAGAGAGAGACAGAGAAAGAGGGACAGACAGACAGAGAAGGTCTTGATTCAAGTAAATAATGTTTGTGCTTCTACATTTGTAAAATTGTGGTACAAATACAACGAGGCAGCACTATTAGCAGGCTGAAATCTCATTTTTGTGAATGCCCATTTAACGGACCAAGTGTCATTGATCCAAATAAAATGCGTACACACACACACACACACGCACGCACGCACGCACGCACGCACGCACGCACACACACACACACACACACACACACACACACACACACACACACACACACACACACACACACACACACACACACACACACACACACACACACACACACACACACACCATGTTGATAGCCTACATTCCAGAGCTGTTCGGGGGGGCAGTGTGCTAGGCTGTTAAATAGCCTCAAGACTTTCGGTGTATAGACTTTGGTCATCCTATCTGTTATTACAGTATGTATTTATACATTTATTTTACCGACGACAACACGTATCCCTCGCGGTGTTTCAGCACATGTACTGGCTATACTGGAGTTCAGGCATGTGGCTCGACTGTTGGACTCACTACAGAGAGCTATTTGAAATTCTGTGCCACTGCATTGCATTGGCGAGGAGTTAGACGTGAATTCAGCCTTCTTATTGACACAGAACATGCCCGACAGACACACTGCAGACAACCTGGCTGGTTGGTAAACTAAACAATGCTGTGGTCGCAGCGTGGTAGCCTGGCTCTGCCACACACAATGATCTGTATCTATATTCTCATATCCATTATGGAATATATTATTGACATAATAACAGGTATGAAAAAATACCCTTAATGCTACTAATCACAACCTGAATTGTAATAATAATATTATTATTATTATTAAACTAGAAGAGTGTTGGATCATCTTCTTCTGTTCTTTACTGCACTTGTGATAAAACCTCTTGAAGTACTGTAGTTCATGGTTGCATTGTCATGCAACCAAGAGCACCAAATGTACCAGTAAGAACAGGGGGTTTGTCCACCAGTGTGGTGGACAAATCTCCTGTTCCAACGTTTCTGAAGCGTTCGTAATTGTAGAGATTTGCCACAGTAGTAAAATCCCCTAAGGTAGTAAAAAACTAATAAAATGGTTGTTATGCTGTATGCATTGAGAAACCCTTATAATTCAATATCTTAACAAACCCACACATTTTCAATTTCAGAGGTATTTTCAGCTGCAGCAGGATGTGATGCATGCTCAGTGGCCTAATTCTATTACCAGCCCAGAGATATAATCAAGATTTTTAAAAAGCATCCACAAACGGTACGCCCGTGCTTCACAATTACAAGTACATCCATTCAAAATCCTCAGGACAGATTGGATTCAACTGGAAGATGCTGGAATTAACAGCAAAGTAGTAAACGGCATGCATAAACTCATCCCCCTTAACAGATGCCGATGGCATTGTGGAGCAGCACTCAGGGGAAGTGTTAGTCGATGTGGACAATTTGTTTTGGACAACAAACAGATTGACCATAATCATTATGCTGTGTCCTGTTTGCAAGAAATCACATTTTACGTAGTTAGAAAGGTTGTCCGTTTTTTGTTGCATTTGTCATTTTAAAATAACATGATCATCATATTATTTTATAACGCCATGTCATGATGGTAGAATCATCGTCCCTTTGGTATATCTTACCTAAACAAGGAGCTATTTCATGTCACCTAGACATGTGTACCAAATAATGGTACCTGACTAGGATGTATCCCTATGCTTCATATTTTAATGACACTAAGTAAACACTTTCCATTCCAAAAATAATACCAATGCGACAAAGCCTATTACGATAAAAGGAAGATGCCTAGTAGTTCAGTTCAATAACTGCACACAACATCTCTATTTGCAGACACACATTTATGTCCATACCTTGAGGACCAGGTCAAATCTTTGGTAAAGTTCCCTGTCGATGGGTTTCAGTAGCTGCAGTTCAGCTGAGGTTCTGTTCAAAGTGAAGTACTCTCTGTAGGACTGTGGCTCTCCTGAGGATGAGACGCAACAAAGGCAGACGGCCGGGTTAGGAGATCACACATTCAATTCAATGTACAAATAGTACGCGGCAATGTATTTCCAACTAATATATTTGTCAAAAGCTTTAGAAGGCATCAAAAGCAAACACACGCACAAAGAAAACATTGCCCATAAGAGTGTGTGTGTGTGTGTGTGTGTGTGTGTGTGTGTGTGTGTGTGTGCGTGCGTGCGTGCGTGCATTCTAAGTGCACATTTACTTTGAAGCATACTGAGTGAGACTCCATTCACGCAGCACTTGTATGCAATACATATACGAACACACATTGCAAGTCTAACTATGACTGCAGTAAGTCAGAGTCAAAAATCACTATAAGAATGATGTCTGTGGTTTCCCTCGGTTCGTCTGACACGATCGTGCCTGGAAGCAAAATGCTTCAAACAAACGGATACTATGTAGTGAGGGATAGCCATGGGCTACATGTTTCTGCAATCTGTCAGTCATAACAGTGTGTGACATTCAAAACATACCAATGAGAATGGAGTAGAGAATGCCTGGCCTTTCAGAAGGGGGCTGTATGTTTCTGTCTTGGTCCACAGCCTGAATGGCTGGAGTCACATTGACTGGATTCACCTTGGCCTAGAGGTAGAGAGCAACACAGCAGCAGAAGAAACCATAAAACATCCCAAATAAGTCATTTAATGTTGGACAGACTCATTTATTGTAGTATTTGACTGACAATAACTCAGAGCGGCGTGTGTGTGTGTGTGCGTGTGTGCATGCATGTGCGTGCGTGTCTGCATATGTGCATGTGTGCGTTACACTTCAGACAGTCAGTTTAGAGCACTTATTGACAGAAATTGTTTGCCAGGAAAATCTATGGACTTTATGGTTTGTTTAGGCCATTAAAGATAGACATATGGCAAATGTAAATACAGCTTGCGCTTTATGTTATTTTTTAAATATAACTTAAGGGGTTAAGTTGTGCTAATCCTTTCCCTATAAGCATTGGTTCCACGTTTCTTGGAAAGGTTTGCCATCATCCCCTTGTTCCGTTTAAACTGGGGTCCCACAGGGATCGGTACTATGTACTCCCTTACAGATGACACGCAACTGTTTCTGTCCTTTCCCTCTCTGCTACTGAGGTGGAAGAACGCTTCACTGATGCCTGGCTGACATCTGACAGTGGATGTCCACCAGCCACCTCAGAGAAGACTGAACTTCTATTCTCGCGCCCCTTGCGGGAGCTAACTACTGTATTTCCATAGACATCGCCTCGGTAAGGTCAGGCCCTGAGGCAAAATATCTTGGTGTTGTCGTTCAAAACACACACATTGCAGCCGTCACTCCATCTTGTTGGTTTACACTCCATAACATAAGACAAATTAGACCCTTATCCAGACATCAAAACATCAAAACCCGACTACTGTAACTCCCACCTTACTGGTCTATGGACTATGTACGCATAAACCCCTCTAGTTCAGTGGTTTTCAACCAGTGGTCCAGGGACCACCAGTGGTCCTTGAGAAGGTTCCATGTGGTCCCCAGAT
>CM076981.1:32489997-32554997 GCA_039105355.1 Benthosema pterotum
AGAAGATTTTAGTTGAAGAGTTGTGCACAAACTTCTGCAGCCAATCAAAGAGTGCAATCAATGCTTTTGTGGTGGGGAATCAGCGATGGATCAATGCCATTATTTCAAAATCATGTTGGCCCCTCTAATGTTAGTGTAGCCCACACATTGGCTTTAACCAGAGGTGCCCAAAAGGTAGATGGTGATCTATCAGTAGATCACACAGGCCGTGCAGGTAGATCACATGACAGTCCCCTGAAACATGGAACATAGGCGATAAGGCACTTGGACCCTTATAGATCTGTAACTCTTGAGAGCGCTAAAATGAAACCAAATGGACCCTTACAGGTCCATTTGGTTTCATTTCATTTTGTATTTAAACATCTGAATTACGTAATTTTCAAGAGTCCACACATTTAGAAAATGGAGAATAATTGTTATTTTGACCAACATTTTGCCAGTTCTCTTTCTCAATTGTGGACAAAATGAACATGAACGTTCTTAGTTTTGGGTGCAATAGACTAAACTCAAGATCACAAACTGTCTCAAACCCCAAATGTTGTTTTCAAACGTCAGTTGCATATACAAGAAAACCTTCCAATTCTCCCGTCTATTTTGCATTGCATCGAAGTGGAATAAATCACATTTTTGATGTGTAGATCTTGTTGAGCCAGTCATTTTGAAAGTAGCTCTCAAGTCAAAAAAGTGTGGACACCTCTGGCTTTAAAAATCCATGGTTATCTACATATGGCAGCTTTGTAAAGTATTGTAGCTGTGAAGTGAAGTGTTTACACAAAGCGCACATCCATGCATGTCATACAGTGCCAGTCCATGACAGATGGAGCATCAACTCAAGGGAGTGGACAGTCAATGAGAGAGACAGAGAGGGTACCATCGAGCGAGAAAGAAAAGATCAATCAGACATGAGGTAAGCAGTTCCAACGTTTAGCATACTGCTCATCATTCTGAAGAACATAGATGCAACGTGTTGTTGAGAATCATTATATGCACACAGACATGGGGACAATCTGCATGATTGTAGCTTAATAAATTAATCACCTTATGCACGATGAAGCTGTAATTCTTTTCTACAGTATCCTATAGTGCCTTTGTATACAGACCTTTATATAGCGTAACTAAATCTAAAGCTTTAACTGCTATTTGCTACGTTCAAGCAATTGCTTTGCTAATTCATGCATTAAACATATATTATTTCTGTTATTTTAGGTTACCGGCAGTGTATGGTATGGTCTGTATCTGGTATACAGACCGTATCTACGCTATGTACTGTATGTAATGCATGGGTGAGCAAGTGCATTACAAGTGCATGTGTGTGTGTGTGTGTGTGTGTGTGTGTGTGTGTGTGTGTGTGTGTGTGTGTGTGTGTGTGTGTGTGTGTGTGTGTGTGTGTGTGTGTGTGTGTGTGTGTGTGTGTGTGTGTGTGTGTGTGTGTGTGCGTGTCCATGGTGGCGGTGCACTTGATTGACAGATATCTCAGTAGAACAGAAATAGTATAGCAGGCAATGCTCAGTTAAGCATGGCCACTCTGCTGACTTGGCATGTGTGTCACGGACACTCTGCCCAACTTCCCACCATCATGCACATACAGGTGTGTGTGTGTGTGTGTGTGTGTGTGTGTGTGTGTGTGTGTGTGTGTGTGTGTGTGTGTGTGTGTGTGTGTGTGTGTGTGTGTGTGTGTGTGTGTGTGTGTGTGTGTGTGTGTGTGTGTGTGTGTGTGTGTGTGTGTGTGAGAATGTGGCCATCCTAAGGCCCGAATGGTCTGTGACTTGTCATGGTGCAGAATTTCATTTACCGTATAACTACATCATGTGGGTTAGAATGTGGTGTTGTAAATCGTGTTGGAATACAGCGTCAGCTAAATGTCTCCAATGTAAATGTTAAGATATAATGCATTTAGTGTAACTGCATAAGCGCAAAGGTAGCATAGTATACTGTATGTCAGATTAAGGCAGATTAAAACAGGATAAAAGTGGAAAGTGTGTAATGAGTTTTCACTTTTTGGGGCACTTTTTTTTAATCAAAAATTGAATTTGTTGTAAACGCAGAGAGTAATATTGTCTGTGTGGTGTTTCCATCAATTCCAGCTTCTCAAGAGTCAAAGCTTACCGGATCAGTGAGTTCCAGTATATTAGCCCTGTATGTAATGGGACTACAGTCTCTGGTATTTCCCACCAGAGTACATGGTAGGAACATGGGTCCAAGATCATCACCGTCCAACACATCCACAGTGAGCGTGGTGGTGGCTGTGCGCCGGTCACTGGGGTATGGCGCTCGGTCCTGAGGAGAGAGAGAGAGAGAGAGAGAGAGAGAGAGAGAGAGAGAGACAGAGACAGAGAGACAGAGAGAGACAGAGAGACAGAGAGACAGAGAGACAGAGAGAGACAGAGAGACAGAGAGACAGAGAGAGACAGAGAGAGAGAGAGAGAGAGAGAGAGAGAGAGAGAGAGAGAGAGAGAGAAAGAGAGAGAGAGAGAGAGAGAGAATGGATTGAGGAATAGTGCAATATGTAATGTACAATTCTAACACTTCTTCGTTTAGGTATATCTCATTGTTGGATTATGTTTTTTATGCCTCTGCCGGTGACAGTCATGACATCCTGGCAAGGTTCCGTTCCACGGTTCCATTCCATTCAAAACAAATAAACTCAATAAACTCCTTAAAACACTACAAGGATGCAAGTGCAAGTCATTCATGACAGAGGCATATGACTGCAATGCCGTATTTGTTGTTCTTGCTTTCTAGTACTAGTATTTTTTTTTTGTGAAGAACTGACCCGAGTAAACCTGACAAGGACCTTGTAAACAAAGGTTGTCCTGCTCACTGGTTGACCCACCAAATGTTCTTTTACACCAGAACCAGAATAATACAACATCTTACGCAAGCTTAAAATCATAAAAGCACTAGCTTATTGTTGGCATATTTTATCATCATGGTATAAGGTGTCGGCATATTTTATTATCATAGTATAAGGTGTCAACAGCATTACATTCAGAGAAAAAAAGCAAAACATGACAACGAAAATTGCACTTGTCCCTCAACCATTAGTTTTATTATAGCATAAGTGCTTTATTCCCCCTAAAGCAGCAGTTTACTGAGGCACATAGTGGCATGTTTGCATTAGCTTGGCTAATAAGCCACACTCATATATCCCACAGCAGGTTTGGTCTAGCTTATTGCATGTCTAGTCATTGATATAGCTGTGTGGGCTGAGTGGGCTGATGTCGGAGGAGTGTCACAGTAGAGTCAGAGTAGAGGAAATGTACTGTAATTTGAAAATCACCAGGACACTGCCATTCTGGGGGTCAATAACCACCATGGTTTGTTCTGTCCACTGCCCACCTGCATGGCCCAGGTGTACTTCGTTTCTCATTCATGGTGCGAACTGGACCCAGCTACTACTGTACAGCACAGCCTGGCCTGTGATAATGTGCCAATGCTTGTAGCTGTGGTATGTTCTGTAGGCTATTAAGAGGTGGCAAGTGGACGTCTCTGAAGCACCAGCTGGTCGACTGTTGGGAGGTAATATTATTGTGATGTTGTGGCCAAGCATGTTTCAAGCGTGGACTGCCAAGACCCCCTTCTGCCCACCAATGTCTCAATGTTCCTTTCCTTTCCCAGCACTGAAGTATTCTCTGGGGAGGGTCTCAATTTTACTGTCCCGGGAGTTGGAGAATTCTCTGGAGGGATTCCAGCCCACTTCACTGCCTCATCTGTCTGTTTCACCTGCTCCCTCAATTCCCAGCGTGCCCTCCAGCCCCAGTTCACTCTTGTTTCTCTCACCAGTCCTCATGTACTGACAGGAGAAACTTCATTCAGTCTATTGTCTAGTATCTTGTGTCCTGTATTTCATCAGGTGAGGAGGAGAGGTCTTGAGGATCGAGAGAGCAAGCAAGATGTTCTGTCCATGACGCTGTGGAAATGATCTGTATACCATTGTGTTGCGCATAGCGTCTAATCTGTGTGTGCATCCCACAGGAACCAAGGAAAGCTACAGTATTTCTCACAGCTTTGCTTCAACCAGAAAAGGAAACAGGTATGCAAACTGCAGTAATTTGCACACTGCATTTAGAGCTTATTGCAGGGTTACTGAAAACAAACAAACATAATACTGTCAATATTAGAGACTGATAGTGTCACTAACATAGTTGCTAAATCACAAACTAGCTAGATATATCGTAGGTACATAAAAAATGAACAAAACAAAAACAAGGTCCTGCATTTTAATCCAGTTCCATGTTTTATCAGTGAGAATAAAGAATTGTATGTTCTGTCTATGCTTTGCTTTCAATGTTTTGTTTATCTTTCTAGTGCTGCTACTTTTCCCTCTATTTTTTATGCTTAAAAGTGCCTGAAGTCCTCCCCTTAAAATTACAGATGTAATAAGCATTTGTCATTAGGTTACAGAAGGTTTCATCAGAGTTGTTTGGCATTACAGGCACCACTTTTACATTACACAGTCATTAGTTCCATTAGTCTACTGCTATCAAAAACAGATCAGTGCCGCCTTAACATTTTTATTTGGAAAACACAAACATGACATAATATATTTCCCTTGTCTCTCCCCATTGGCAATTGAGTCATCTCCCCACGCATGTTGCAAACGCATGTTAACATTTAAGGATTTTACAGAGCCTAGCTGCTATAAAGTGTTGTGAATATATGCTAATGCAAGGAATTAGTTTGTTTATATGGGAGGACCTTGCATAAAGTATAGACTATTTGCAGCTATCTCTCTCTCTCTCTCTCTCTCTCTCTCTCTCTCTCTCTCTCTCTCTCTCTCTCTCTCTCTCTCTCTCTCTCTCTCTCTCTCTCTCTCTCTCTCTCTCAGTTCAGTTTAGTTCAGTTCAGTTCAAATAAAAGTGGATTTATTGGCATGGGAAATCTTATTATCTGCACTTCACCCCTGATCTGCCTTGTCTCCCGCTTAAAACTCTTCCCCATTGTGCTGGCCACAGTCCAGAGAACAGGCAGCCCTCTCTCCCTCTCTGTGTGCCTGGGTGGGAGGTGTCCCTCTCTGTGCCACAGGGTCTCAATAGAGAGTTTTCCCCCCTCTGTGTCACTTTTGATTGTGAGTTCCATTGGCACTTGTTTTACTATCTCCAACGGTGAATCTGACCTGAAAGTCAATGAGTGAGCAGGGCTCCATAGTGGGCTTTCACTCTCTAAGTGGGGTCCTGTGATGTGAAGGTAGGATTTGCAGTTCTCCTTGTACTCTATCTCTCTCGCTCTGATTCGGGACAGTTACTGTTACTGTCATTACTGTTCTTTTCTTGTAGAGGATAATATTGCTTTGCAAGGTCTAATTTAGGAATTTAGAAGACACTCTTAATCCAAAGCAATTTACAGTAAGCAAGAGTGTTGTCTCTGGGTTTATTCCCCGTCTACCTTTAACTAAAACTTTTTTCTTTAACAGAGGGGATTATGTGCCATGCCTGGAGATTGTCGGGGTGGAATGTGAGGTTTGATTTGTTTTCATCTTTTCACATAGTCAGCAAACATTATTTCATTTTTCAGGAACCCCTTTCTACTTTATCCTTGCATAGTTATTAGATTAAATGGAAACGGTACTGTATGTCAAGAATGCTGCCGATCAGTGTTGGGTAATAACTAGGCGTGTAACGATATACTGTAGTAACGGCATAAAAAAACGATTATTAATTTCAAGAATCAAAGTATATCGAAATGAAAACAGCCACATTGACTATGTGTCGTATCATTTTGAAATACAAATTATCAATATCGAATTGTGCAGATAATTGATTGCATTAATACTACATCAAATTTAGCATTTTTTTAAGGAAAAAAGAAAAAGGTGGTTTAATTACAAATTTTAAGGCAATATCAATGTATTTTAGAATAGTTACTATATCGACTTCAAATCAGTGAAAAGTATCGGATCTTATCGCCAGATTTACCCAATGTATCCTATCATCAACCACGTGTTGTGGTACGTGTCAAATCGCTGTTAAAATGTATCGTTACACAATGTGTTACTGTATCGCCGATACTTTCGGCAGAAACGCAAGCTGTACCACTTTTTTTTTTAAATTCTGTAACGTCAATACCGTTACTAAATGGTCTGTTACGCTGATATCTTCCGGTGTGTTTAATGCATGTAATCTCAGGACAGACTGTGCTTGCCTCAGTGTGACTGAGTGCAGGATGTACTGTACATGCATAATTAACACCACCACTACCAATAACCAGCGCCGATTTTTCCTATACGCAGACTACGCACCCTGCGTTGGGCCCCCGATTCCCCAAAGGCCCCCCCCCCCCCCCAGCTCTGAGTAAATAACTAATTGAAAGAACTGTTATTTACGCAAATAACGTAGAGTGGGCGCATGTACGTTTATTGAATCGCGCTGCCTTACGCAAATAACGTACAGCGGGCGAACGTAACCACTCTAGTGCATGCTTGTTCTGTACGTAGAAGGGAAATCTTCTTCCGTAAACAGCGTTACTTGAATCATGCCCGCTGTCGCGGTTTTTTCCACCACGCAGAAACGCCCCCCTTTTTGCTTAGCATGTTTGGTCAATAACATCATTACTTCAGGATATGAAAAAAGGAGCAGCAGCAGTCAGGTAGGCTGGCAGGCTAACGCTATGAATGACTGCAGTTTTCGGTTGTGCTGTTAAATGTTGGGTTGTTGGTAGTGTGTTGTTGTTGGTGTTGTTGTGTTGTACATAATGTTTTGTTTGGTGGCAGAGATACAAGCTTGTTATATTTTGTCAATAATAATATCTCCTATCATGCGGCATGCCCAAAGCTTAGAGTATTATGGATATAGACAGTTATGTAAACTCTGTTCACTTCATGAAGCCAGTCCCATCACAGAGTCTCTGTGACTGATGTTTATATGTGGCACTATTATGCTACTACACAGAATGTGTTACTGTAGCCTATACAATACTTTGACGGTGAACAAATATTTTCAACTCTTATTTGTCCCTATTCTAGACCTGCTACATCTCTACATAAGAGACAGTTTCATAGTTTTGTTGTTGGTCAGGATTGAAATAGCAATAAATACATTCATTTGAAAAGGAAACATTGGAGAGAGAGAGAGAGAGAGAGAGAGAGAGAGAGAGAGAGAGAGAGAGAGAGAGAGAGAGAGAGAGAGACCATAGGTTTATAACAATTAAGTTATCTATAATTTATTTCTCCGCAAAACATGGCCAAAATAACAAAAAATGCCAAAATCAGCGCCTGAGAAGCAGGGCCCCTAGTAAAAAACCTGCTTAGGGCCCCTTGGAGGCCAGAATCGGCACTGCCAACAACTTCTTGTTGTCAGTACTTTTTTGGTGGAAGTAACGTAAAGTAAATACTTTTGAAATGAAGCCACTAGTAGCAGTATTTAATTACTTTTTAAAAGTAACATACCCAACACTGATCACAATCTACAGTATATCTGAAGGGGAGGCCGAGGAGCTCAACTTCCACTATTACGAGAGTCTTTTGGCATGGGAGGCAACACTACACCTGTGTAATTGCTGGGATCACAGGGTCACAGCGTGCTCCTCATGTGAACAGACAGCAGCAGTGCATCGTGCAGAAAAACGTTCAACAGTGTCAGCGGACATGGGGTGAGCATGGACAGGCATGACAACGCAACATTTTCACAGGATTGCACCACCTGCACCTCGCTACCTGCCCGCAAGTCTATCCTTGAAATTAATATAGGCACATGAATCACTTCCCAAAGACCAAAAAAAAAAAACCTTTAAAGTTAAAGTTCTTTCACATACAGTATCTGCTTCACCTCAGGGTTATTTGAGGTAGCAGTCAAACATTTTAAATGCAATTCATTACAAGTTCGGTATACATTTTAGGAAGTAGATGAGCTTCACCAACCCATACAGTAGTGAGTTGTGCAACTTCATTCACAAATTGAATTCATAATTTACTATCGAATAATAGTTCAAGATTGGACAGGGAGACCACACAGCTATTATGCACTGTCTTGTTACAGTAAATATATCATGCCCCTCCTTTGTTTATTGAATTTGTAGCTATACAGTAGATGCCAAGGCTCTCAGAAGCGTAGCGTCCATTGGGCCACTCGGGCACAGGCTCATTGGTTTCTGACTTGGCATAATATGCATGTTGCTGTGATCTAAAATACAAGATAGTTGACAATATGTGGTGCACACCAGAGCATAGACAGAGTACGACATTTCCGTTCACGTCTCCGGAAAGAATGGTGACTGCTCTACATAGACTACTAGACTATGAGCATGGGGACAGCCATCTGTGACAAGTGCTGGACCTGAAAAATCCATTGGCCTTAGGCAACAGCCCAGCTTCAATGATCTAAAATACCGTTACTTTAGATGGCTTTGTAATAATAGTTCTACTACTACATAACCATAAAGCATTTAGTTGTTACTTTAAAACAGTTGACATGTTACACACATGCCCTAAAATAGCTCTTATTTGCTGTGACCTCATGGAAAACAATGTATTTCCAACTCCATTTGTCCCTATTCAGGCTGCATAGCATGAACAGCAGCTCAAGCGCTGTTTTCTGCCCCCTCAACTCTTCTACTAGATGGCTCTGGTACAGGGGCGGATGTAACATTTCCCAATTGGGGGGCAAGAGAAAATGGTATGGGGGCGATGAAGTCGCACCCATACCATTTTCAGTTAAGACTTTTATTAGGCAAGTAAAGCATCAATAACAACATCAGTTGTTGTTGAAGTTGCAACAGACACGCAGCATGCATAAAGCTAAAGGTCTGACTCAGAGAGTTTTCTGTTTCTGTACAACTGGTTAGCTAGTAGCAGTAGTAGTGTTTCAAATCATTTTAAATATAAGCACTTTAATTTGAAAGATCTTGGGTTGTTTTGCATGCCATTGTGTTTGGTGGGGCAGTCAGGGAATTTAGGGGGGCATCGCCCCCCCATGCCCATGCCTAGATCCGCCCCTGCTCTGGTACATACTGGAGTGGACCAGTGTGAGCATGCAAGGAGGCAAATTATGTGCTCCATTGTCACTCTGTAGCATTACCTGTATATCAGTAACTTGGACATATAAACATGATGTATATATAACATGATGATGACTCACAAGGTTCATCACAAACCTCAGCACAAGGCGAAAGTACAGTAATTACCTTGAGGCAGAGATAATATGTTGCGCGCAGATGCAGACGCGCATGCATGCATGCGCACATGCATGCTTGTGCACACACCCACACATCAACCAGCACCTATAGTCTAAAGTACTTCCCATGGCCCTGCCTTGGCCCTTATGCATGCAAATCTGGTGTTTGTGTTTGTTTATTTTTGTATTCCTTTTTCTTTAACCTTTATTTAACAGATCTTTTTAAAAGCCTGTGTAGATAGCGGTGTTGTAAATTAGTGTATTACTTTAATCATTTAGTAGGGTATAATAAACAAATACATAAAAATGTTTGAACCAAAAGGTAAAGGAGCCATTCCTCACCCAAGGGCATTTGCTTCTATTTCAGAGTCATTCAGAGCATTCTTTCACACTACACTGTGAATGGACTATATACTCTACATTATCTTTCCCACAAACATTCTGAAAAACAACTCCCAAACTAGGTGGTCCTTGGATTGTGATAATAATTCCTGAAATGATCTGACGAGGAATAATGTGTTTATTCAAACATGCCCTAGCTACTGCAGCATGATTACAGCATGAGTGTTGATGTAACCTTTCACATCTACAGTCCTTCAAATGCTTGTTTAAAGGAACAGCTAAGGCTAACAACATGTGTAACTATGAGCGTTATGAGCTTGTAGATTGGCTATTCTTGCTGTTAATAAATTATTAATTGATATGTTAATCATTAATACAATAAACTGTATTTGTGTTAACTATCAGATGGATAGATCGGATCTGACACAAATTTATTCCCTGAGCAAACAGGAGGCTCTGTTAACTCAATGGTAAATAATTCAGCAGCACAGCACTGGGAACCATGTTCAAATACGTTGTAGGAGAGGAAAGTTGCATAGTTTAGGATGAATCTCTAGAAAATGGAATTATCACATTTATGTGTTGTTTACTGAGATCATCTGAGAAGTCAAAGCCAGCTCCATCAACGTGCACAAGCAGGAGACCACACTCACTTGGTTGTCACTGAGGTTACATTTTCTGGTGCTGAGTTGTGCTGACACACTCACAGCATGAATGCTCAAAACTTCACATGGACGAACACAGACTCAGGATGAGACTTACGTTAGCTTGTATGATGACCAGGTATCGTGTTATCTCCTCATAGTTGAGCCTCTCTCTTAGCACCACAGAGCCAGACAGAGTCAGTGGGATGTCAAAGGTTTTGTTGGCCGTCTGAAATTCACACAAACAAGATCACAATAAGGCTATCTGAACAGCAAGGATCAATCTGGGCCTAAAACCCACTTAAATTGTATTTAAAATGTATTTATGCCATATTTAATTAAACAATGAAAATGTCATAGTTTACAAACAGTATTTTTCAAATAGTATTTTTATAAGTGAGGAAGTTTCGAATAAGCCTTTATTTTTACTGGAAATATTTTACTGTGGTCATATGTACAGTGATACCACAAGGACATCATGATTGGTGAACGCATCGATAATTATTTGATAAATCGTTTTGATCCTTTTGGTTAAAACTAGTTCTCTGTCCTTTGATTTCTAACCACAGGCACAGGGAGGCTGTGTGTGAGCTGAGAGTGTTAGCAGGAAATCCCTGTCTTCCCTGTCTGCCAAATTTAAGGTTTTGTCATAGCCTCCCCAAATAATAACTTCACTCCACTGTCACATGGCAGATAACTTTTGGGTCTCTTTTGCTTTACTTTTTACAATTTTATAATGTATTAATTCATGCACCACAACCTTTCAAAGTTGGCTAATGTTGAGTTGTGAATATCCTTGTGAAAGTATTATGAATATCGCATATCATGATAAATCAGATACAGAGAAGATGACTGCAGGCAAAATGATTGAGGCCATGACCCTGAATGCTGTAAGTCACGACACCATAAGCTGGAACACAATCTTTGGAATATCATTATGGATTATCAAGAATAAAGAATGAAATGCTAACCTTGATGCAACCAATTAATATTTATTGCAATATTAGGATGACATAGGCCAAACATAGCTTTCTAGAATATTGTGAGAGCTTATCAGCTACCAGATAGGGGTACTATAAGATTGCATATTTGAGATGTGAAAGAGCCCCATCTCTTAACACAACTATAGTACTTTGCGATCTATTCTGCATTCCCTTGTACAGTATATTACAATACAACTCTAGTTGAAGGTGAACTACTGCAACTGCTGGTGGTGAACTACAAGCTAACTACACATACCACATGGGACCAATGTTGATGGATTAAGAATGAAGAAGAAAAGACAGACAGACAGACAGACAGACAGACAGACAGACAGACAGACAGACAGACAGACAGACAGACAGACAGACAGACAGACAGACAGACAGACAGACAGACAGACAGACAGACAGACAGACAGACAGACAGACAGACAGACAGACAGACAACCTACCGGATCAATTGGGTTGTACTGGATGGTGTATTCTATCTGTCCGTTGGGTCCGTCATCAATGTCCTTCGCTCCATTGTTCCCCCAGAAACCAGAGAAGACCGTGGTTCCTACAGGTGTCAACTGGAAACACAGCATAGATTGATTTTAGTACAAATAATTATATGAATCTGTTAAATTTCAACTTTAAAGTACAATAAATTTCAATAAATTTCAACTTTAAAGTAAACACCTCGAGCTGACATGGATTTAGCATTCCCTCAGGATGTTGGGATGTTTGTGTGTGTGTGTGTGTGTGTGTGTGTGTGTGTGTGTGTGTGTGTGTGTGTGTGTGTGTGTGTGTGTGTGTGTGTGTGTGTGTGTGTGTGTGTGTGTGTGTGTGTGTGTGTGTGTGTGTTCATGCATGCGAGCGTGCGTGCGTGCGTATGCAGTATGTGCAGGTATGTAGAACTTGGGGATTGAATCGATGTCCTTCAGAAAGGTGCAATATCATTAGCATTGTCATCCATCCTGAGCTCTAGTCACACACACAGGACCATGGAGACAGGGATCCATGGATGGATATACATAATTAAAGAGTTGACGACGTGTGTCTATAGCTGATAAATCACTGAGAAGCCTCTCATTGGCCGCCTGCGTCTCATCCCTGGTCCCTGCAGGCCTCCTATACTGCCCTTATTTCTCAACCCGTGGTTGAGATCACGGATTTCACAATCCCGCACCAGACATCCCAGTCCTTCATTGCCATCCCCAGTGTCTGCTTACTGATGCATGTGTTCCTAGTGATGGCATCAGGGAACAACAGTTCCAGAGAATAAGGGAATACATAAACTCATGATCAGCTTTGTAGCGGTGGCCATCAAATTGTGTCCCTCTGGATCGAACTAGTGAGGAAACGCAGGGAAGGTTGACCTACATTAGAGCAGGGGGTTTCAACCTTTTTGATACCAGGGCCCACTATTTATTCAGCATTTGAGCCACAGACCACTTTTTGAGGACATTTTAGCCCCAAACAGACCCCAAAACTAAAGATTTCTTTTTCTTTTGTCCACAATACCAGGTTGGGGAGAAAACAAAACAGTCAAACATATATCTCAAAATGACCATTAATCTACTACACTACTCTACTACTAATCTACTACATTCTCTAGTTGTGTAGACTTGGGCTAATTCAGATGGTGAACATTTTAACTCTTGAGAGTGTAAATATGAAACCAAATGGACCCTCAAGCGTCCATTTGGTTTCATGTTTACGCTCTCAAAGAGTTACATCTGGTTAACCAACTTTCCATCATTTAGCCTGGGGAACACCAGGAATCCTCTCAGGGTTGAAAACCCCTGCATTAGAGAACTCCATGGGTGGCTCTTCCAAGAAAGAATTTGCGCTCTCTCACTAGAAAGCGAGTATTTTTCTAATTCCTTTGAAAGTGTCCATGTCTCGGAGCCAAAATATCCTTAATTACTTTGAACCTACTTACTAAGCTGCGATGGCATAGCAGGCTGACCCCAGTCCAGTTCCTAGTTTGAAAGTCCTTTCGGGCAGAACATATGAATCCAAATACTTGTAGTCGTCAACCAGTTTCAAAGGAGCACTGAAAAGTGTTTTGATAGTGTGGTTATTTTTGTATTGGTATAAGTAGCGGCCTAGTTGCTCATGTTGCACTCTCTATAACACGCAGAGATAAGACTCAACGCCACGGCTGCGGGATGTGAACTTGTGATGACACCACGCCACGCCGAGTGAGGTGTCAGTGCCAAGTACATAAAAGTCATTCAACAGGATCAGCTTGTCCGCTGTATGAGCAATCTTTGACAGCGCTGCATCCAGGAACTCATAAAAGCTGCCCTTGGTGCGCTTATAAATAACGACATTGCTCGTCAGGCTATCTCTCACTCACCAAACTCTCTCTCTCTCTCACACACACACACACACGCACACACACACACGCACACACACGCACACACACGCACGCACGCACAGTCGTACGCACGTACACACACACATGCAACACGCTTCACTCTGTCTCTAAAGTTTTGAACTAACCAAGGTCAAAGTTCAAAGTGTAGTTAGCGCAATAGTCAACCTTCAACTTAATTTCAATCTTTCCGGCCCCATTAGCCAGTAACAGTTTCGGAAAGGATTTGCTTGGGAGAACAAAAGCCTAGACATCGTAATGTCTAGATCCTCCCTCGAATCTGAATAAAAATCTATTCTCATTTTTGAATTATTACTCCCATATGAATGAATGTACTCTCATTTTTAAGTTATTACCCCCAAACTGCTCATGCTTGGCTTGGCTTGGCAGAGGAATCGTATATCAGACCTTTTTTTTTCCTTTTTCTTTTTTTACGATCTGTCTCCTAAATTGTCCTGTGGTCGCTCATGTGAATGGAGCGAATAATTTTTGGGGGGGAAGTAATGAGAAAGTGGAGAGTTGGAGGGCTTTGGAGACTCTGATAGAGTTGAGAGAGAGAGTGGGAGGGGAGAGGGCAGGGGCGGATCTAGGCATGGGCATGGGGTGGGGCAATGCCCCCCGAAATGCCCAGTCTGCCCCACCAAGCACGATGACATGCAAAACGACCCAAGATATTTGAAATTAAAGTGCTTATATTTAAAAACACTACTACTGCTACTAACTAACTACAGTCGTGGCACCACTAAACCAACAGCTCTATGAGTCAGACCTTTAGCTTTATGCATGCTGCGTATCTGTTGCAACATCAAGTCATCGCTGCAATGACTGATATAGGTTAGGGCTTATATATATGTATTACAATGTTTTTAGCACTTCATTGTATATTGTAAAATGTATGGTAAACCTTTCACCATTGTAAGTCGCTCTGGATCAAGAGCGTCTGCTAAATGCTTAAATTGTAAATTGTAAATTGTAACAACTGATGTTATTATTGATGCTTTACTTGCCCAATAAAAGTCCTGTAACTGAAAATGGTATGAGGGCGGCGATGAAGCCGCCCCCATACCATTTTGTCCTGTCCCCCAATTGGGAAATGTTACATCCGCCCCTGGGAGAGGGAGGGAAGGAGGGAGGATGAGAGTAGAGAAACGGGAAGAGATATTGACATGGACAGATTGTAGGGTCTATAGGTATAATGAGATCGTCTAGCAGTCCAGCCCAGTGGTTGCACACTGGACAGTGATGAACACACTTAACACTTCTCCAACGCCAGTCTGAACACAGTCCAGTTAAGTCCCCTTTCCGCCTTCCACACCGCCTTCCACAGCATCACGCCACACTTGTCTTTGTAGGGGGTGTTCTAAGCCTGCTCCTTGCTTCTCTCGCCGGCATTCAACTCACACACCAGGAGGAGTAGATTGATTCACTGGGCTACTGGATAGAGACTAACGGCAGCAATACTGTAGTGCATCCCGGGGGATAACATGTAAGCTTACTGAAACAACTGCTTCCCCCACGTGATCCTCAATGGAGAGATCATAGACAGGAGAAAAACAAATCTACTGCTAGACAGTGCAACCCATCCTTCAACCTTATAGGTTGACTGTTCAATGTCATGCATGATGGCATTTACAGTGTCACGAGTGAGTGCACACATTATTTCATTAAATGTTGGGACTGAGACAGACAGACAGACAGACAGACAGACAGACAGACAGACAGACAGACAGACAGACAGACAGACAGACAGACAGACAGACAGACAGACAGACAGACAGACAGACAGACAGACAGACAGACAGACAGACAGACAGTGTGCACGCACACATGTGTGCATGTGTGCGTGCATGTGTCTGGACTGGAGCTAATCTCACAAACCTGCTGGGACACTCAGTGCACAATATGTTGTGGAGTACTGCCGGGGTTTACCCTGCATAATTTATGCTGTATATTTTTGGGGGAATATTATATCTCATAATGGAAAGTCAAAGAGGTGCTCGGATTTGCCTGAAACTAACACATCACACAAGACATCCATGGTATAAGAAGCCACATAGATCTCAAGAAAACATCCACAGTATCACACATTTAGGATACAGGTGGCCCCAGAGGGAGTGAACCCACAAACTATGCTGGTCAGGGACGACTCCAGTGGGGGCAACGGGGGCTCCCTTCTGGTGGAGGCTTAGCCCCCGCCAGGCCCTATGAAAATTGGCAGTACACCCATACCCCAGTCACAATTTTCTGGAGCAAAAACATGCAATGACGCACATGGGCCAAGGAGCTCATTACAGCACGGACAATAACATCCTCTCTACCCACTGCCAGTCGGGTTGTTTTCAGCATATCTCATGGGTAATATATCCACATGTCGGGCCGATTCCCCTGGGAATCGCAAACAACCACAGTTGCTGAAGTACTAAAGTACCGCTACCTGCTGTGACTGAGACTGATATGCCATTTGTGTCGGAGTAAATGTGTCATAGGAAAGTCTTTGCCATGGACAGATTTGTCTGTGTACTGACATATTGACACAGAGAGAGAGCGAGACAGAGAGTGTTATGTTTTATGAATGTACCTCATTGATGGCGACATAGTATCTGGGCTGCTGGAAGCGTGGAGCATTGTCGTTGCGGTCTCGTACTACAATGCGCACCTCATGCAAGATCACAGTGCCTATCAGCTCGTTGGTGCATTGCACCTGGACCACAATGGACTGAATGTAGGAAGGGGGCTGGAGGACAGAGAGAGAGAGAGAGAGAGAGAGAGAGAGAGAGAGAGAGAGAGAGAGAGAGAGAGAGAGAGAGAGAGAGAGAGAGAGAGAGCATGATTATTAGTCTGTTGTTATAGCTACATTAAAGGAGCATTGGTAAAACTACGCTTTTTCAAATAACATAAACTTGCAGTGAGCCCACGCTAGCTTTCAAGTTGACTTGAAAATGCAGCCCAATCTCAACCCAAGTCGTATGTACAGTATAGCACAGAGTGACACACAGCCGTTCCGCACATACAGGTAAATAAATGATAGTATGATAAGTCTGTTCATATCCAACTTAAGTCCATTCATACTGTATATTACTGTTATGTGACGGAGGCATAACTTTTATACACGTCACAAATCCGGAAGTCTCGGGCTGGATGCATGCGGGGATTAAAATATTTACTATTCTGTCCATAACACATGGTAACTCAGACACGGCTGAGTCGGCTCTACCGAATTTCGCAACGCTCAGCACGGCAATGCGGTCGGCTGTCGCCTCGCTCAGTGGTGCGTCACGATGCTCAAGTTCAGTAGAGACAGCACCACTCCGTCATTAACAGTGGAGAGTATTATATCAACTTAAGAACTTATTTGAGTATGTTATGAATGGACTTTTGGTTCTATTAGTACGTTACCCCTGTGAAGTGGCTCCGTGTTATACATACGACTTGGGGTGAGATTGGGTTGCGAAAATGAGTAGTATCTCGATCCGTTTCGTGAAAGTCTTTAGTTCAGTAAATACCATTCAGTTTGCAAAAACAGTAGGCTTACTTGATCCTGTCTCTCCCCATGTAATGAATGTTTTGGGTTAACTGAGTCTTTGGTTGACACCTGTTTTTGGATGAATTATGGAGAAGTAAGCTGGAAACGGAGGCAATGATCTGAAAGACTATATACATGGGGAGAAAATGACCTAGACTAAATTGTGGAAAAATATGAAACATCAAAGGAAAAATATCTTTAGGGGGCACAGCGGCACACTGGCAAGTGCTGTCGCCTCACAGCGAGAAGGTTCGATTCCCACTAGGGATGCTGGGGCAGTGTGTCTCCTCCGCGTCATCAGTGCCTATACCTGAGGCGGGGTTGGCGAAAGGGCCTTTCTGTGTGGCGTTTGTATGTTCTCCCCATGTCCCCTAGGGTAGGAACCCTCACAAAAACATGCAGTATAATCATGGGCTCTAAACTGTCTCTCCCTGGCCAGCTAGGGTGCCTGATGGGGGGACAGGAACTAGTTGGAATAACGGAGGGTGTGTAGAGGAATTAGGAATTGGCACTTGGTGATAAAATTGGGTTACAAAATCATGGGGCGTTAAAAATAATTAAAAAAAAATAATAAGTTTAGATAGTTGAAGTGTTATGGAATATCCGTATTCAGAAATTATGTGAGTTTCCTTTTGGACGGCCACGGCTACTGCCAATCTCCCTTGAGATCTTCCTTGAGCTAATCACATATTTTGCCCAGTATCAACTTCCGCATCGTGTTTTGTGTAAATCTGTATATTAAATGCTTGACATATCCTCCTCAGAGACAGATAGACAATAGACAAAAAACATAATAAAAGAACAAACGGACATAATTTTGCAACCAGGCCTTCAGGCCATGCATTGTTGAAGGCGGAAGCATCTGTCCATGTACGCCCACATAAGCTTTGGGGGAATCTACCTGCAAGACTGGACAAGAGAGGTAGAAGGAAACAATAGTACAATAAGGTGTCTTACATCTCTGTCCAGGAGCCGTCCTGTGCTGTTGAGATACAGGGCTTGTTTGGAAGGGTCCAGAATGACCCAGTGGTCATTGTTGTCCCTTAAAGACAGAGAGATGGTACGATCCGGCCCCTGCGCCACGCCATTGATCTGCATGTTCTCAACCAATAACGTTCCTGGAAACAATGGCACACAAATGCAAGTTATTCATTTAGAGAGACAATGCAAGCAGATGAACGCCACTACCGGTGCTCACGGGTAATGCATTCAGATATTGTAAACATGAAAGCATTTTGGCAGAGTCTTCCTCAGTGTGATGATCCGTTTCCATTTACACCATTTAGTGCAGTGGTTCTCAAAGTGCTGTCTGGGGACCTTGAGGACTAAAAACTTCTACAAGAAGACACCAAAATGAAAAACAAAAAGACGCAACTATAACAAAAGAAAACAACATAAAGTGTAACAAAAAAGTGATAGACTATCGGTAAGACAGACATGACTGGACAATCAGTAATATATTCTAAAAACAAGGTTCACACATTTCTGGGAACCACCCAGCAAACATCTGATTCTTTCCAATTGGACATAGCTAAGTATATTTTTATCCACCCAAGTATTTGATGGAGGTGTGGGAGAATATTAAACATCCAGCTAGTAAGGCAAAGGCAATAGAGTCACCTGGGAAGAGAGCGATAATGATACCTCAAATAGTGTCGTAATGGCATCAAAGTCAGTTTGATTTTAAAATTGCCTGTAAACTTGTAGATTATCCTCAAATTTCCAATGCAAATCTTGAAATTTCCATTTTGACCACATTTTAGCAAAACATTTTGCAATGACAGAGATCATGCGCTTCGTAGTCAAATACATATTAATCTAGAGATGACAGAGTTCACAGCTCCAGTGAGTCATCAATTACAGATGTAGCTGGACATAAATAAACAGAGACGATCTGCTCGGGGGCCATGTGCATCCTCTCTGCCAAATAAAACAGATGTACAGTGCATTTATTAGTTGAAGATTTATTTTTACCCAAGCCAAGTCAGCAGGGGTGTCATTTGGGGTTCAATGGACACCTCGCTTTCTCTCATGCACACGCGCGCACACACACACACACACACGTGCGCATGTACACGAATCAGCCACTGTGTAACTAGTGCTTAACTATGGTAGAAATACAGAGAATAAAACGTTTTTATGACCATAGTACATTGTATTCACTGCAGTGCACTGCAAGCAACCTGGAAATAAGTGTAGTAGCAAAACAAACATGTAGAAACTAATTGATGGTTCACTACTCTGAATTTGACCTCTATTGACAATGCAGCAATGGGAATAAAATCAAGATTTCCATTTGCAGATTTCATGTGGCACTCGACACAACATTGAGTCATAACGTCACCACTCACCACATACGACATCACATTGTTGTTCAAAGTAAGTAATTAATATTGACTTTTTTATGGACTTTTAAACAAAATATACACAAAATATGTTTCGGCATCCATTATAGGATCACTATAAACCTAACCCTACACATGAGGATCGACTGTTTGTTTCTTTTTAATCAAAGTAGAACAAAAAAAAGTTTAGGGAAAATACAGCCTCTCGTTTGCACCTCCGCATTTCCACAAAATGGAAATTGAGGGTTTGCATAATACACATAGTCCATGGATAAACTGTCCTTAATGATTATATCTGGTTTTAGCATATATTTTCTCTATTATTCAGGTTAATTTGGTGAATTTGTATTAAGGGTGGGGAGCGGGGGCGGGGCATGCTTGGGAATAGAAATGCATGTGAGAGACAAAAGGAAGGAGAAGTAAAGTATGAAATGTAAACAGATCTTCATCTTGACTGAGTCCAGAGGAGCCAATTACCTCATCCAACACTGCATTATTCATAATGTACGTTTGCATGCATACCTATGGTTATGTGTGTGTGTGTGTGTGTGTGTGTGTGTGTGTGTGTGTGTGTGTGTGTGTGTGTGTGTGTGTGTGTGTGTGTGTGTGTGTGTGTGTGTGTGTGCGCGCGCGCGTGTATACAGGTTAAATATTGTGCCTCTTCTGCGTATTTAACAGGGGTAGGCATTCTGAATGCTATTTTCGAGGAACACTCTGGCATTAATATAGAACTGTTCATGTCAAAGAACCCCATTTGGTTACACAATAGGGCTAGGCAACAGATCCCTAGTTGATGTGGATACTTACCGTCTAAGATCTAAATAGTGCTAATGTAATTCAGACATTGCGGTTCCTAAATAACATCACTCATTTAGCTCATTCAGGACCCACTGAAACACCCCTAAGGACCACATACCTCTTGAGGAGAGTACCAGAGGAGACAGATATGGGAAGTCAAGAATAACACATACACACACACACACACACACACACACACACACACACACACACACAGTATGCAGACATAAAAGCACACAGACACGGATGGATGTGCACAGAGTTTGTCTTGTTATCAGTCTGAATCTCATGGCTGACAACCAATCAACCCAGTCAGACAGAATGAAAAGCAAATGAATGAGAGAGAGAGAGAACACACACACACACACACACACACACACACACACACACACACACACACACACACACACACACACACACACACACACACACACACACACACACACACACACACACACACACACACACACACACACACACACACAGCAAATCAAAAGTCTGATATCTGATGTGCCAAATACGTGATTGGGTCATGGCCTCCTTCGCTATCGCGGAAACTAGGAACGCCTCGCCATGATTGTCTGGTATATTAAATAAACAAGGAAGTTAAATCAAATTGGTTTATTTGCATGAGATATGGAAAGGGAAAAGATTTATTTCTCTCCATGTTCCTTTTCTTCCCCCCTTTCCTCTCCTCTCTCTTTAGTCTTTCTGGACAGCAAGGAGGAATGAGGAGAGTATTGTTAATAAAAGTAATAAAAGTGTTCAAACTTTATGTATAACGGCATGTATACTTCATCATTCAAGAGTGTATGCTGAAGCAGTGAAAACAGTGTATCTGAAATTAGTAAAGATGGTGGCTTTTGACATTGTATTTAATGCAATTAAATAGTAACAGGCGTGACCAGTGGTAAAACCTATGCCTAAACCTAACCTTAACTCCCAACCGATAGGACACCTGCCATGACCGATAGGATACCTGCCATGACCGATAGGATACCTGCCGTGACCGATAGGATACCTGCCATGACCGATAGGATACCTGCCGTGACCGATAGGATACCTGCCGTGACCGATAGGATACCTGCCATGACCGATAGGACACCTGCCATGACCGATAGGACACCTGCCATGACCGATAGGATACCTGCCGTGACCGATAGGATACCTGCTGCGGCAGGTGGAAAAATCCTGTGACAGTTACTATCGGTCAGGACTCATTTATTATCAGCTTACATACTGTTGCTTGTAATTTTCATCACATTACCATATTTCCATGTGTCTATAGTTTTCATTTCCAACATTTTAGGAAAGCACCTCACTGTAGGCCACGATATATTGTAATATAATAACAATACCACGGCTTGTCGTGAGTTATTGCCTAATTATAATGGTCGATCCAGAACTTCCCATTGGAGCACACATTATCTGGTGTATAATGATACAATAACTCACTGCTATGCTAGGTTTTGATTAGCAACACCTTGCCCCTAAAAACCCTGGAGTGTTGTTTTTCATAACAGCACACAAAACCATTTACTCCATTTACGTCATCATGTCTTTGAAGAAAAAAGGAACAGGGGGAGGAAGAGAGAGCGAGAGATTGGAAATGAATGCTGGTTGGTATGGAAGAATGGAAAAAAATGCAGCCAGGCAAGAGGGAAGCAAGGGACGGGAGATGGTGGAGACGAAGGGAACATGTAAGGAAAAAATAACTGCGGTCGACAGAGACAAAGAACCAATGTGAGGGAAAAAAGAAAACATAGGCAATATCGCAAGCAATTTGCCGTGCGGTATTGTCCCATTTCTCTCAAATGATAAACGCTCTACGGTAGCTTTATCTGACTCTGACAGCAGAAGAAGGAATTTGAGGGCTGTTAAAATAATAACAGCACTATAACTATATCTATTCCAGCTGAAATGACTACGGGTTGTCTCAAGGACCACCGAACGACTCTGAAATGATTACACCGCAACTGGTATCAGATCTGAGGTTTTAGAAGCGAGCTTGTGTGATTGTTTCTCAAGACTTCAATCGTTTTGTGTCTGATAGTGTCTTCTTAATAACATGGGCTCTTCTGAGACAAGTGCCTTCGCATAAGAGGTGCAAAGAATAAGCCACTTTGCACCTCTTGCATACAAGACAAAACGGACAAAAATGTATAGTTCTCAAATGAGTGTGAAAGGGTCAGAACAGCATTTGAAAGGTTTTCAGATCACCATAAAGATCCCATCTGAATTACTCATCATATCATTTTTTAAGTATTTTCTGTATGGAAAGGGATGCATTTGAAATTACAATGACAGCTCAAATTAATACCAAAACCATTGTTCAAAGGTATAATTTTGTACACTCTCAGTTAAAATGAACACTTATAGTGTGAAGAGGAACTAGAAGGCAAAGAGAACACATAGATGGCCATCTTTATGGGGGAAGTAGTAAAGCAATAATTTAATTGTAATGTATTCGCTTTGTCCTGTAACAAAGGAAGCTGTAGATAGGTGAAGAAATGTGTGCAGTTAACCCTTTTGTTAATATTGCTTGGTTTACTCTCAGATTCCATTATAACAGGAGGCATTGTAAAAATCCATAATGCTAGCTGACAGCCTAATGGAGAAGCGTCTGTGTCCATTATGAGAACCCATACCATGATAATAGGAATGTCAATACCAGCCAAGATTGTAAAACACCTAACAGTGTGTATTGTTTGTGTGAATTGAGACAGCATCAAAAGTATGTTCCCTCAGGCCTCCTCAGGTTGGAGTTGGGCTTGATCAGGGGTCTGGCCAGTGATAGCTTTGAGGCAACATACTGTATGGCTTAGGGAACACTCACAGAAGCATTCAGAACAGAAAAGACAGGCTTTCTGTTATAATATTATACTCTATATTGCCATTGAAATGATCAACTTCTGCTGAATAACAAAAGTGTGTAACATCTCCTGCATGTCTCACAACATGAGAGCATTTTTACTGTTACTGTTACAGTGTAACCAAAAAAATATTGTGTTGCTGGGATCCTGTCTGTGGTACATGTCTGGAATAACAACAGTAATTTCATTTTGCTAAAGGCTAAACATTATTATCAGTGGTCAAGCTAGATTAGCAGTGCTTAATATATTCACATTAGCAGACTAATGACACTGGAGCAGTGAGCTAAAGAAAGATCATGGGATTTTATATGCTGCTGTAGTGTAATGATGCATTTAGTGGATTGGGGCAATATGATTTGGTCCATATTTTTATCCATCTTTCTCTCTTGCTGTGTGTGTGTGTGTGTGTGTGTGTGTGTGTGTGTGTGTGTGTGTGTGTGTGTGTGTGTGTGTGTGTGTGTGTGTGTGTGTGTGTGTGTGTGTGTGTGTGTGTGTGTGTGTGTGTGTGTGTGGCTGTGTGTGTGTGTGTGTGTGTGTGGCTACAGTGACCGCCAGAGCAAGAATTGCTTTACACTACTGCACAGTCTGTTTGTTTTTGTGGTTATTATCTCTATACATAAGTGTTTCTATCTTACAAAGATGTACAGAAACACACAAACACACTCACTTATGTTAATGTTCGGTTTACAGAAGATTACTAAAAAATAAAACAGTGTTTTCTTCCCCTGAGCATGAATATAACATTCCATTACCCCCCCCCCCCCCCCCCCCTCTTTTTGCCAATACCTAATACCAAACCCCAGTAATAACCTGAGAACTAGACACTCCATTAAATCCATAGACCTTTTCAGAACCAAGAGAGCACTATAAGTATTCTGTACACAAATTATATCAGCAAGTTAGCCACAAATTATTCTTGAACTGCGATGCTTCACTAACCATGTAACACCCATTTACAGCCGAATCTATTCCGCAGCAAATCAAATTACATGAATTCATTGCACAGTGTTTTGCATTTAAACCAGTACACGCATACACACACACACACACACACACACACACACACACACACACACACGCACACGCACACGCACACAAGCGCGCGTGTGCACGCATGCAGAATGCACAAGTGTAAACACATCTAGATGCACATGACCCTCACATTGAGGTTATTCACACTGTTGCTTGATAGTACATTAAAATGAGTTGAAGAATTTTCTAGCTAGAACACACAACATAAAATGCCTATCGAATGCCACCGGAAAGTACTATTTTACATAACATTTTACATTCAATTTATAATTACCCATCCTCAGCACATTATTTCTGTTATAGAAATCCAATAAGTTTCTTTCACATTAAATTAGTAACCTTTTCAACTTTAAGATGGGGAGAGGTATTTCACAGTTCATTAACTTTCCGTTACCACTCCTCATAGGATCTTATAGGATTTCTGGTCACAAGTCATTTTCTGAAGAACTCTACAAAGGTACTCTGAGCACAAAGCTCTGCAGGGAGGCACGTCCTAATAACAATACTTATACCACAATGTCAGTGTCAATCTCTGTCATCTCAGTGAAACCGTGAAGACAGGACAAGTGTCCTGGTGAGACGACAGAATGTATCACTGAGACAGGAATTTCAATGAAGCTGTGGTGTTATATAGTCACTATAGTTCTTACCCTGTGAATATATGATCATCACCGACGTATGTACACTGTGGGTAATGCATGTAATGTAATCACATTACTAATTGGGAGGCAATTATTCTGTGTCACTGCAGCACACATAGGCTACGCAACAAAAAAAAATAACAAAAAGTATGTTTTTGCAGTAAATGTTTTAAAATTCTGTATTTGTGGCACCCCCTATGGCTGACAAACCATCGACGAAATGCGGGACAGATTCGACATAGAGATTTGTCATGTTTTTATAAAACAGGTCCCTCTCCCACTAACTTTGGAAGTGGTTTACAGCTGAACAATACATACTATGAGAATTCTGCATGAGAATGCACAAAAGCTGTAGGTGTAAGTGTTTTGAATAAAAGTAAAAATGGTGGAAAATACATCCAGATGCATGGGAAAGTTAAATCTTTATTCTATGATCTCTGGTTCCAAAGTTATAGCGCCACCATGGGGCAGACGGATTGATTAATTCATTACATTCACTTTAATAATTATTATGAATCTCTCCCCAAGTGGCAAGTGCTGTAACTGTAGCTCCAATGTTTTTTGAAGGGAACATTTAATGCACTACTAATTGAATTATTAATTCATAATATGTTTGGAAAGAGAGTTTGAAATTGGTTTCTGTTATTCTCTCTGTAATATCACTATTATCAATGTGTACATACAGGTATGTGTAAATATCACAACAATATCATTGGAAACAATGAAATTGTCACACTTCAAACTTCCTCGATGCCATGGATAATTTAGTTGATATATTAGATGGCTCAAAATGCAAAAAAGAAGTTAATTAAATTATTTGTGTATATCTGCCTCCTAAAAATGACTTATAAATATGTATGTATGTGTGATATTGAGCTCCAGCTCAAACAAACCACATCAATACAAACATTTGTACTAGTAGCTCAACTCACAAAAGCAAAAAGCAATGTTATACATATATAGTAGTATGTATTGACACTAACACTTGCCCGCTTGCCCTGGGCAAGTAAAAAAAATGGTGGGGCAAGTGAAGACTGCTACCTGGTTGCCCGATCGGGCAAGTGTGCAACATAGTGCACTATAACACAACACAAGATAAATTTGTCTTGAAGGCAGTCATTGCACTCTGTGTCTTTCCCTGCTTTCTAGCTATCCACAATTCCAGGCTGGATTTGGGAAACAAAACAGGCAAATTAACACATCAACATGACCATTAATCTTCTACAGTGTAGATCTGGGCTAATTAAGATGATGAATTTTAACTCTTGAGAGTGTAAAAATGAAACCAAATGGACCCGCAAGGGTCCATTTGGTTTCATTTTTACGTTCTCAAGAGTTACATCTGGTTAACCAACTTAACTGGGGACCACCTGGAACCTGGGGGGCAAGTGACCATGACCTGAGGGCAAGTAGAACCTGACTTGCACTTGCCCGATGGGCAAGTGCCTAGGAGACCTTAGTGTCAACCCCTGAGTAGTATGTATTGATTCACTATAAAATAAAAATAAAAACAATGTTGTGTGGGCACGGTGTGCAGTTCTGCAGTCGGAATTGATTCTGCAATCTGCCTATTAGGACTATTATGAGATATCTTGCATGGAGACTTCACATTTCGACCTGATGTTACTAGAGGCGATGTGATGGGGTTGAACAAATGGTTAGTGTTTATCCTCTGGGAAACATGGATGCAACGTAGTGCATCCACTAAGAGGCTTGCAGACATTTGAAGATGCAGAGCAAATTCCATTGCAATCCAGTCAGCACTTGCAGAGATAATGTGCTGTATCTTGTTTGGGAGTAAAGACTACTTTGTACTGGTGGACATAGCCATCCTTAGAGCCCTGCTGCTAGGAAGCCTAAGAGCAACATTGCTTTTAGCTAGGTATGATGGATATACAGTGGTGGAACCGCCAGTACTCACAAGGGATTAGGGGCCAATGGAGCGGTGCTCTAAATGTGATCACTGTAGCATGGGGGTAAGTGATTGAATTCAGAAGGGAGTCATAACGTGTCAATCTTCCAATCTGCCGTGGAAAGATTAAACAATGTGACTGTTGGGGTGACCATCAGCAAGGCACTTAACCGAACAGCTCTCCTGCATTAAATGTGGGTTATTTGTTGGCCCACAATGGGAGACTGCGTTTGCACTGGCCTCCACATGAATGAGTGGAACATCATGAATGCAAAGCAAAGCAGTAGTGAACAGGCATGCCTGCTCAGCGAAACACCCATCCCAAGACAAACATAAGGTGAATGCGGTACATTTATTTATCAATAGATGTTGTATAAACAGCACATGCAGGTACAGATTGTAGCCACTGGTATCTTGTTATGTATTGTTCAATTTAACTTTTCAATTTTTACCATCTGGCCGGCTTGGCTGTAGGGAATGATTACAAAATGTAGTAGAACTGAATAACCCATATGGTAAATGGACTGGATTTATATAGTGCCTTTCTAGCATTCTAATCTAACCCATTCACACACTGTCTGCAATGGCACAGACACACCGTTATACAACCCTCAGCACGCTAATGTGTTGCCTGGCTCAACGTCCAAGACACTCAAACACAATGCCTGGAGGACCAGAGGAAAGACCTGTACCCCCTGAGTCCTGTAACCACCCAGGGCCGGATCTAGGCATGGACATGGGGGGGCAATGCCCCCCTAAATGCCCAGACTGCCCCACCAAACACGATGGCATGCAAAACAACCCAAGATATTTAAAATTAAAGTGCGTATATTTAAAATGGTGTGAAACACTACTACTGCTACTAACTACACCTGTGGCACCACTAAACCAACAGCAATTCATCATTAAAACAGAAAACCTTTAACTTTATGCATGGTGTGTGCATGTTGTAGCTTCAACAACAACTGATTATTGCTATTAACTGTTAATATTATTATTGCTTACTTGCTGAATAAAAGTCATCTGTAATCGAAAATGGTATAGGTGCGACCCCATACCATTTTCTCCTGCCCCCCGATTGGGAAATGTTACCTCCCTCCCTGTAACCAGTAAACAGTAATGGTAAATAATTATACTTATACAAAAATACTGTACATCTGGACCTGTCCGATCTTATAAAGAAATCTAAAGCGCATGCACGCACACACACGCAGGGCAGGCAAACAAACAAGCATCCACACACACCCTGAAAACACGTGGAAGCATTTATTTATGCTCCTTTGCTTTGTCACTAGCTGGCGAGGCCATCAAACCAGCAGCTACTAATTAGCTAATGAGCACTGAAACAGCTTGAGTTTACAGACAGCATAAACACAGACAAGGACACACTGGATGACATTTAGCTGATTACAGTATGTTTCGTGAATGGGTACTATTAGAGTAGTTTCTTTCAAGTTGATTCAAAGAGGAGAGGGAGGGAAGGAAGGAAGAAAAGATTCCAAAGAAAGAAAGCAACTGACAAATGACAACCTCTTTCAGATTAAATGGAGTTGGAACAACAGATGTTCGGGAGGCGGAGGAACACACCTTGATCCTGCCTTTCACTCTCCTCTGCCCTCCACGCCATTCTATCTGACCTTATTTATTGTATGTCTACCCAAAACCACCCAGACTCCTCTATGTCCTCTGTATCCTCTAGAATTTGAAACACACAGATGGCAGGAACAGTTGTATTGCATCAACAGTAACCGTTCCAGTGTTGTGCTTTATATTCTCATTAATCTAGCTCAAGTTAAACAAATCATTTTTCAGACAAAAATCCTGGATAACTAAGAAAGGGCAGAATCAAACGAATGCATTAGAATGCACAGGATTAAAGTGTACTTTACCATTGGGACTCTCTTCGTCTATGGCAACGATGGTGGCAGGAGGACCAGAGCGGGAGAGCTTACATTCTGTACAGAGGGATGAAAACACAAACAACATTACAAAGCAAATCAATGACTATGGTAAGTCAATTATACCTTGATGTTAAATTCAATTAGGATCCCCATGCCATGCGCCACTTCTCCCCCGTCCAATTTTGCAATCGTGTAAAGTAATGGGAAATTTCAAAACGGCTAAATTCTCCTGTGAAGTCAAATAAATTGTTATTCCAGGTGAATTATGTACAATGAACATAGACGATACACGTTGTTTCACTTGTGGGTTGCAGTGAGTGTGAACCCTGAAGGTCTTTTGTCATCTTAAGACTTAATGGCAAATGGACGATAGGTGGTTTTAAAATGAGGGAACAGTGAGTGACCTACAAGAGCTGTGCTGCAGCAAAGGACAAATATATAGATGAGCGGACATACATTAATTCATTAATAACCTAATTAACAAATTGAAGCAAACGTGCATGCACTCCTCATTCCTCTTGGACAGGAAATCCAGCCAAATTAAACTACTAACTATATACCGCACTTAGACCAGAGCCCCCATAGGTTTATACTAGGCCACCCTCCTGTTCAGGATCACTTTATTGTGTATTGCATGCAAGCATTAAAGATATTATAGGCAACTACAATCACAATGCAGCAGTCTCCAGCAGTTTCATAATGAGCCAATAGTGGAGGTGAGGTGGAGTTAGATCCAGATCTATTTACATACACAGTTTGTACACACTAAAGTTGCCTATAATACCTTTAATTTAACAAAATTAATAGGGTGTTGTGCTCTGTTGGTAACAGCTCAATAAAACATGAGACACAGACACAACACACAGTTAAAACAATATAATAATATAAAAGTGTTGGCCATATACTGTTTTCCCTCACAACTAAATATCTTCTGCAAAAGGATTCTATTTTCCATTGCCTATTTTCTATTGCTTATTTTCCACAATATGGTAAATAAAGTGACAAGGCGAGTAGAGACAGACACTGGATCTGCTACATCATTTTTATAATATTATAATACCTAATACAGGACACTTTGACAGAAGCCATGGTGGGTTTATCCGTCTATGAAGAAATGAGTCCCACTGCATATTAAAATAAAACTCTGTTGTATTGTAAAAACTCTGTATGTATTGTAAAATCTGTTATAGGGTGGGGGATTCTTCAACAGCATCAACTGCGCAAGTTACATATAGAAAGGAGACCAAAACGTACAGCAGAGAGGAATATAAAAGAATGGTGAAAGAAATGGAAGCACTGACACACACACACGCGCACACACGCACACACACACGCACACACACAAAATGTATTGTATTGATAAGCTGCAACCTTTGTGAGAGGTAGAGAAGTGTGAAAATAATGGTGGATGGATCTCTGTTTGTCCAGGTTGTCCCAGAGATGAAGAAGCATGAAGAGTAGCGGAAGACTAGGCAAAGTGTTAAGGACAGAAAGAAAGACTGTGTGTGTGTGTGTGTGTGTGTGTGTGTGTGTGTGTGTGTGTGTGTGTGTGTGTGTGTGTGTGTGTGTGTGTGTGTGTGTGTGTGTGTGTGTGTGTGTGTGTGCGTGTGTGCGTGCGTGCGTGTCTGTGGCGGGTGCGGTGGGTTTACAGACAGACCAAGGAAGACAGCTCTGGTGGCCAGTGATAATGACAAATGTAATCCTCACTATCAGCATTGCAGGGTTACCAGGGGGTTAATAAAGTAGCACAGTCACTGAACACACAGTTAACTGAGAGAGAGAGAGAGAGAGAGAGAGACGAGGAGCATCAGAGAGTGTGAGGAATAAGAATACAGAAGAGGAGAAGGAACAGACAGAAAGCGGCAGAGACAGGACCAGAGAGAGAGAGAGAGAGAGAGAGAGAGAGAGAGAGAGAGAGAGAGAGAGAGAGAGAGAGAGAGAGAGAGAGAGAGAGGAGAGGGGGGGGAGACAGAGGGCAGAAAAAGACTGCTCTTACCGTCATATTGCCAATCTGCAGGCAGAGACAGTGTCACATTCCAGTTTAACAGAACATGGGCCAGGAAGAGCAGATGGAAGGGAGAACAAGGGTGCAAAGGAAGATAAGGAGAAAAAAGAAAAAGGAAAAAAATCAGTCAGAACCACATTCTGATTCAGACAACACAAGAAACACATGGATGATGAAAACAAGAGAAAGAAAAGACTGACTCTATAGACTATAAAGGCTTGAATGAATGTGATATTTTCAAATGAAACAAGTTTGTACAATGTCAAGATTCAAGATTCAAGAACTTTATTGCCATTTCAACAGATGTTGATAGGAATTTGTCTCGGCTCATGCTCAACATATACAGACAACATACATGCAGAAGACAACAAGAAGACAGTACAGTGCAAAGACCAGCAGCATAGAATAATACATGGAAGGCTAGAATAATTCTATAACTGCTATAGGTAACCAATAGGCTCACAACACGATTGGATTGAGCTTGGCCATAGTTTTAGCCATGAATTAAAGCGGTTAAGAATGATGGCCATGTCCTTTCAAACTACATTGGTTAGGTTAGATAATCAGATCAGGTACTGTAAGATTATGTCTCACATACAATACAAAGGATTGTCTATGTAGCGCTCTCAGAATAACCAGGACTGTTTTCTGGTGCCACATATTTTAATTTTTATTTAGCCGGTTCTGAAAAGCAGAAAATATACATACAAAAGTGTCGGATAGAGAATGATAGCTGTTTCTCTGTCCTTGATTCTTCCCCAAAAAATCTCAAAAGTATCCACACATTATAGAAGCAAAACAATCTAATACCAAATTAGGTCACAAAATAATAAATGCATATTCCCCAAGTCATAGTAACATGTACTCACATCTCAAATAAAGAAATAAGCCATATCAATCCAGTATTGCGTTTCATAACACTCACATCCATACAGAAATATATTCATACTAGGATACATACTCTATTAGCTATTAGCTTGCATGACCTGCAGTGAGCATAATGGCCACCACAGCACACCAGGTCACCCTATAGCTAACCACAGTGCACCATGCATGTGTTATTTCAAAATTCTAACTCTTATTATAAACAAACCCAAAACAAGTTGTGTTCTGTCACAGATAAGCACAATAATATACAGTATTCATGGTTTTGCACTATATCTCACCTGAAAAGCAGAAAATATACACACAAAAGTGTCAGACAGAGAATGATGGCTGTTTCTCTGCAGACTGTCCTTATACATTGAATTTCCTGCTCCAAACCCTTTCAGAATAAAAGTTATGAAATTCCTCTCTAGAAGAGACAATGAATTTAATGGACAACAGTGCCATCTTTTGACGCCAAATGGTAGTGTTTTGCACTGCAGACAGTGGAGTTGCAAAATGACTGTACATTGGACTGTGAGATTCTGGAGAATAAAAATAGAAACATAAGACTTTAAGAACCATTAAAGCATGTGGCCGGATATGTCCCATATCTACACAAGTGTAGACAATCTTTTGATGAAAGTAGTGTTTCTTCAGGTCACTCTGTCACCATTATCAGATCAAATATGTTTGGGATCCAGTTTTTGGCCGCAGTTTTTGGCCGCACCTATACCATTCCCCCCCCCCCCCCCCCCCCCCCCTATATGGGAAATGTCCAGCCCCGACGGGAAAAGATTTCACCCCTCCTGGATCCGATAGTTAATAGAATGACACAGAGACAACTGAACACGCCTTCTGCATCCAGATTCTCCCAGTAAAACACAGTCAGACATCAATCACAACAGAAACAGAAGACAGGCCACATGGACAGGTAAGATATACAGTACTTAACATACTGTACTTATGAGACCAACTGAAAAAAAAAGTAGGCTATAGCAGGCAGAAATCGGATGCTGCATTCTTGATTTGAGAACTTCTGTTCAAATCCACCCTGCTATACTCCTGCAAGTTAATCTTAGCCACTTATAAACTGGACAGATCCACTTGAATCAAATAAAAAAAATCACACTCATGTGAAGTGACGGTTGAACTAAGATCATACATCATCATCCATCATCTCATTCTGACCAATATTAATTTGCCTCCTTGTATCACGCAATGCTTATGTTTACATACACTCAAAATTGCCCTTTGATTATCAGTGGGATTTAATGTTTGCAGTTGCACATATATATGAAAAGCTGGACGTACTGTAGGACGTGTTACAGGGGTCAGGCTCTGTTTTGGGTTTAAAAATGAAATAAAATAAAATAAAATAGAAGTACTCAAAAAGTGTGGCATAGGAGCAAGTTTCCTATAACCAATAAGAGTGCAACAGGGAGCCGTTCCAATTTTTAATGTCAGTATTCTCCACTGTGTTCTCCCGTGGAGGCGGCGTGGGCACAAAGGTTAGTGAATAATTAGGGAGACAGCTTCGGTTTCCTCCAGTGCTAGTTTGAATCCAGCCCATCTAGTCCATGAAAAGATTGGGTAATTTCAGTCTAGACTCTGGCTGGCTTGTCATCTGGGGCTTTGATGGACAGAGCTCAGGGACAAATCGTCCTAAAAGCAGCTGAGCTGCATGGGGGGACTCTGAGGCCCGAGGGGAGAAGCTGGTACTCAGCTTGGAGGACATGGGTGGGATCGGAAATAATCTTCAGAGCCTTTCTGTTGATAGTTTCATCAGCCTGGAGTGTGGGTTGCTGCCTGACTCCCATGATTTCCATTGCTCTTTGTGTTAGCCCACTAATCTGGGCTTCAGGCTGTGCCACAAGGTTTCCAAAAACGAGACTGAACTGAGGTTTCCAAACCAGGCTGGGAATGCCACAGCAGAAGAGTAGCAAAACTTTATTTTTAGGTATGAAGCTGTGTTCCACATCAACCGTCCCCCTCCACAGACATGCACACACACATGGACGAACAGATGCACGCACAGACACACACACACACACACACACACACACACACACACACACACACACACACACACACAACACACACACACACACACACACACACACACACACACACACACGAATTGTTGTTTCTGTCGGGGAGAACCCTTGTATGACAGCCAAGGTTTCAAGACAACAAATTTTCACTATTTTTGAAACTTCTAAAGATTTTCTGACAATCAAAACTGCCACTTTCTATCTTCTATCTGTGATATTCATGTGGGCTACTGTGGACTATTGGTCCACAGTGTCTACACTGTCAACAATCAAAATCAAATAATCAAAGTATATTTTAGAATGATGCGCGACGTAATCGGTAGCATATCAAAATGCCACACCGGTAACAGATTGCTCGGTGAAAATAATCCATCTTATTTTCACAGTCAATGGCTCTGTTGTTTTTTTGTATTCTGTTGTGTATTCCAACATAATCTGTATAATATCAGAATTGCTCAGAATCGGTATCTGCCAATATGACCCTGCAAATAACCAAAGATCGGATAGAGGTCGTAATTATGCAGCACGATTTTGATTTTTTTTTAGTAAGTAATTTGTCTCAGCAAAGCATGCTGATAGAGGCTGATAGATGAACTGTCCCTGAAATTGATGGAACTGATGTGCCAACACTAGTAACTACTATAATCTTCTACAACAGTGGTCTGGGGACCACCAGCGGTCCCTGAGGGGGTTCCAGGTGGTCCCCAGCTAAGTTGGTTAACAAATGGACCCGCAAGGGTCCATTTGGTTTCATTTTTACACTCTCAAGAGTTAAAATACTCTCAAGAGTTAAAATCTTAATTAGCTCAAGTTTACACAACTAGAAGATTACTGGTCATTTTGTTGTGTTTTACCTGTTTTGTTTCCCCAAATCCAGCCTGAAATTGTGGACAAAAGCAAAAGAAATCTTTGGTTTTGGGGGTCTGTGGGGCTAAAAAATGTTCTCAAATGCTGGTCCGTGGCTCAAATGCTGAATAAATGGTGGGCTCTGGTGGTATTAAAAAGGTTGAAAACCACTGTTCTACAACGATCATTGGACATGTCTGCCCTTTGATGTGGACGGACAGCTCAACACACCATATCCTTGTTAATGGCCTTTGACCATATAGTCATTGCTGAAACTAATGCTTGTACTGGATAGTGTCTGTATTCTCAGCTCTGTCAAGGATGGATCCTTGTACACCGCTGATTTAATGGTTAATGGGTTGACTTGTTATAGTAACTGTGCGGTTCTGCGATGGCTGCAGATATAGGGCTCCATTTTCGTTACATGCTAAACCCCTTATCCCAAATCCCTTATTTCGTTTTTACTATTTTGACAAACGTTTTGGAATATTTCAACACGTCAATCTATTAACACGTTGCGAGCTTGTAGACTGGCCATTTGAACAACTGAAAAATGTTTTTTTTAAATAGTTTAAAAAGGCAAAGAAGTTAAGGGATAAGGGGTTTAGCGGTAACGAAAATGGTTGGGCGGGAAAAATACACGTCACAGGTGAAATAACATGTTAGTGTTCATTTATTATCCACCTCAACATGTCTGCTACCTTTTTGATACCAAGGCCCTGCAGTATTTATTTGAGTATTTGAGCCACGGACATTTGATCATTTTCACCCATCAGAGACAAAACTAAAGATTTATTTTGTTTTTGTCCACAATTCCAGGCTTGACTTCGCAAATGATAGATCAAAATTGCCATTAATCTTCTACATTCTCTAATTGTGTAGACATTTAATTAAGTGGTGCTAATTCAGATGATGAATATTTTAACTCTTGAGAGTGTAAACATGAAAGAGCGTAAAAATGAAACCAAATTTGGTTTCATTTTTACGCTATTTCCAGATCTGGTTAACTAACTTTCCATCATTTAGCCTGGGGACCACCTGGAACTTTTTCAAGGACCACTGGTGGTGCCCGGACCACTGGTTGAAAACCACTGTTTCATCCCTCTTTGTGTTTGTATTTGTGTATGTATCTGTTTGACTGCCTTGAAAAAGCTGATCTACAAACATGCTGCATTGTGATGCCTTATGCGCCAAAGTATGACTTTCAGTTAAAGGGATTAAATCAAATAAACATAAATGAAAAAAGTAGAAGGCAGATGGATCTGCAAGGTCAAAACATGTTGCACTGTCACACATTGTGAGCTTGCCGACTGGCTATTTTCGAACTGCACAAGACATAGTTTTTGTAGTTTGCGCTCCTCCACAGCACAATGCCACAGTCTGGGGCCTGGGCTGCAGTGAATCACATCCACAAAGTTAATCTGGACAGCATAGATAGAAGACTGATTGCTCAGCAATAATGTGGCTAAGAAGTGGCACATAAACACATTTGGGCGCATCTCGTAGGCTAAAATCTAGATCATGGCCATGAATATTATGCCCAGCAAATAAGATGGGCTGTAGTATGTGTACCAGTACTACTTTATGCTAAACAGGCCTATGAGACTGTGGGTTATTTGAAATCGGTTGATTTATGTTTCTGAAGATGCGACTGGAAAGGATCTTTGAATAAATCATTTAATAAAAATGGTCTTGCACTCCTGAACAATCTGTACCGCTCACTTGTGAAATGATGGCTACGCCCCTGCTCTTTGCCTCGCTCCCTTGCGTCTTCTCTCTCTCTCTCTCTACCAATACTACTTCTGCCGGGCTATGAAATTGCACTGGCTCATCTCAAAGTCAAGATGTGGAGGTTCTCTTTTCTCTCACCCCTGCCTGAAGTGCATATAGAGTACCGACAACAATGCAACTCAGACAGGTTGCCATGTCGGTGTCGAGGCTCTTGGCTTGAGCAAGTGATTTGTCTGCCAACGGCTGCTACGGGAGCATTGTAATTTGCTGGTTGTATCGAGCTGATAAACTGTAAGAACAAGCATCTGATTGGTTAATTGAATAGCACAAATTAAATATAATGGAAGTTGAGTGAGTGAGTAAGTGAGCAAGTGAGTGAGCGAGTACCTGCTCATTGTGGCAGTCTGTTTGTTTTTTGTTGTCAAACTGAAAACAAAAATGACCAAAATGCCAGCATGTACTATCTATTATAGACTTGTAACCTTTCTTTCACAAGCCACACACATGTTTCCATCGCTTAGCAACACGATGGAGGCAACAACAGTAAGTGTTTACGGGATGTGAGGGAAGGGAGACACTCGAGTCATATGTCAGGGGTGGTGACTAACCTTTGTGAACACCTCACGCTTCCAAGCCGCAGTTACGGTAGTGAATTACCTTGTGTTTACCTTGTTTATAAAGAAATAGTTGCAATAATCAATCAAGAATTCAACTGTGATAGGAACCATGAACCATGGAACACTAGTCACAAGTTACAACGGAGTCACCTAGTGACATGTGCATACCGACAACAGTGCACACGCGCACTCACGCAACGCTCACACGTCCACGCCCACACACACACAAACACACATACTGTACACACACACACACACACACAGACACGCACACAAACAGTGACCAGACTCCAGGTGACAGATGTGTATCTTCTGCTTGACTGCCTCTTTATCCTTCAGAGTAAGCTGATGCACCTCATCAATTACTAAGCGGCCATTTGTCCTCTGGTGGGGTTCCACTCTGTCTGTCTGCAGCCCCTCCTCCCTCTGTTTGTTTAGCTCTTCTCTATATGCCTCTTGCTGGTCTCCATCATATACAGAAGTGGTTTTCATGACGTGTTGTTCCCAATGCACTCCACACTGGGCAAGTCAACCTCAACGTACGCCTGTAGTCATAGTGAAAATAGCTGACGTACAGTTATTTCCCACTCTTTTGTTTTGAAAATATATGAAAAAAAAAGATTAAAATGGAATAACCAGGTTGAGATGCCATAAATAAATACATTCATTCATTCACCGCCGCAGAGAGTGCAGTGCCCTGCCTAGAGTCTGTGGGTCACACCTGGTGGAAACACCACAACAGGCTCCGGTCAGGTTCTGCACAGTGGGCCTTATTATCCCAAGTCCACTCACCTGTGCAATTTCTTGCCTCTAACTCATCCAATTGATTGCTATGGCAACCCCACACCTGCCAAATGATTAACCAGTTCACTTTTCACAGTCACAGTTTGCAGCACTCTTCAGACACAGGCAGACAGACAGACAGATACAGACATCCCCGTATACAGTATGGGCACAAAAGGAACACAGACGGAAAGTTAAAACAGGTGCTATTATAAGTTGACAACAGGTATTATTAGGTTCCCAAGTTGCATCGTTACTCAAGCAGGCCGGTGGCCCATGAGCACTACAGGTCTAGACTAAAAACTATACCAGCTAGAAGCACACACACAAGGATGGCAGTCCGAGAGTGAAGGGTGATTAAAGTATATGTCTGAAGAGGAACACGGCCACATCCCTCAAGGGCTCTTACTCAAACATCTTAGCTCTTTTTTTCATGTTGAAAGTGCATACTTGTTAACTAGCGTTTTTTCTACGCATGCACTTATCCCTTTTAAGTGTCCATTTCTCCACTTTCTGCCCTCGCAGGTGTGCACTTAAGACTCCCCTTTAATATCCATAAATAAGGAGAATATCTAACTGTGCACTTGGACTCTTCTCTTAAAAGGTTTCTGGGGAAAAAAATATCATCATTATGGATGGCATGAATGCGCCACTCAGCAAGTTTACACCAGATTTTTTTGCTGTCATTCTGATGGACTGCTCAGAAAATGACTGTTATTCCTAAGTTATACTTACCTGCAACAAGAGAAAAAGCTGCTCTACATGTTCACAATGCGTCACAGCGCTATGGGCTATGAGCTTGCAGTTCAGCTATTTCCGGCACGCGGCAAAGGCATGCAAGTATAAATCACCCTTTAGAAAGGAACGCAGTAGGGCTGTGACGATATAGTAAATTGCATCTCTGCGAGTCAAGGCGCAGGTTTGTCCATATAATGTGTTCAAATAATATAATGTCCAGTATGTATTTTCAGAGAAACACAGTTTTTACTTAATATCCATAGCAATAAATGTTTCCCTCAAAAACCTGCTCTACATCCACGTTTCACACGTATGTCGTTGCTAAAGAGTTACTGTATCGATTTTAAATCATTAGATCATAGGCTATCATATGGTATAGCCATGATGAACCAATATTGTCCATGCATTGTATCGCCAGCCATGTATCGTTTCACCCCTAGTACACTACACAGCCCACAAAAAAAAAGATCATCAAGGTTAAAAGAGACGCTCTCTATTGAGAAAGGATTATAAACTCCTTCTCAGATATATCATCCATCCGAAGCTTCCAAATCTAAACCGAGTATCTCAAATCCAATCAATAATGTGCGTTTTTTTTTTTTCTCTCCTTCAATCCAAATACTGCCAAGTTGGCAGAGGGAAGAGTTGAGAGTGAGTTGGCAAGTGCAGCAGAAATGGATAGAAGAGGAAAAAAAGAGGCCTCTTTAAGGACAAACTAAAAAGGGAGCGGCGGATACATGTGAGTGTGGGACTGCCACGGGTTCCTACCCTGTAGAAATGTGCTGGGTGATCTAAGATGCAACACACCAACAAACATACAGTCCACACTGAGCAACAGTCTCCACGGTACACACAAACACACGCACACACCTCACTTAGCAACAGCTATTAAAGCAGGAGTGCATTCCCGACACACACACCACCACAAAGCCACACATGCACTCACACATATGCTCGAGTTACCATGCAATATAGATGAGGAGGCTGTGACACACTGCACTGACTGCAGCCCCTTGACAGAGCAGACTGTGTGTGTGAGTGTTGATCACACATTCTGTTTTAAAGTCATTTTAATTAATCCGTAAGGAGTCATTTTGAAACAACGTTGTATATTAAAAAGTGTATTAATAACACAGTGTTAAGATGCTAAGCCTGCTACATCCCTAATGAATGGCCGGCTCCCGCCTTTTGGCCTGTGGCCCAACACTGGCCATAAAGAAAACCTCAGCACCAAGTGCCAACAACAGAGTCATCCATAGAGGCACATAACTCACAGCCTGTCTGGATGACTGATCCACTGACTGCCTGACTGACTGACTGACTGACTGACTGACTGACTGAAGTCTGGCTTATTGTGTAGCTTGACTGACCGACTAAATGGCTGGATGTCTTGCTAATTGACTGACTGACCGATTGTGACTTGTTTTCCTGTCATTATTCCATTACAAGTTATTGTGGTTGCTTATAAGCGCACATATTTTTATTGTACATTGTCGCTTTATTATTATTCTATTATTTAAAAACATTTAAATAACTTAAATAACAAATTGTTAAATTGTTGTGCAATAACTCTATATCCTCACCTGCGATTGGCAGTGAACTCAGAACTCTTCTCCAGGTATTTGTGCGCTTTGGTCAGCGACCCAACTCAACTCTTCTAATTGAACACATTACTATTGAGAAAAGCAACTCTCAAATCCAATTCTAGTGATTTTTCTTTCAATAGCAAAAATAGCAGAACTACAATAATGATTGACGGACCTATTTGGCAGCTGAAAAAATATGCCAACCTTGAAATCCCTTCCCGATGAGAAACAGCTGAGGTCGGAAATAGAATGCGACATAAGACGGGGGACTATGAGGACACAGGGGAGAGCATCTCTTGTCCTTTTAACAGCCTCCATCAGCAGGTACACCCATCCACATCCCTCCCCGGGGACTCATCCCTCTCTGTCTGCCTACCTGCACCCCAGCACCCGGCCTCTCATCCATCATCCATTCACCTGTCCATCTAGACCTCCCTGTACATCCATTCATCCACCCCTGAGGACAGGCGAGGTGGAAGGAGAGGGAAGAAAAGAGGGGGAAATTGAAGAGAGAAAGTTGTGGCATGTATACTAGGTTGAGGAGAGAGAGAGGAGAGGACTGGAGAAGGGATGATAAGACTGGAGAGGAGAGGAGAGGAGAGCCACTCTGAGAAAATGGGGAAGTTGAGGATTAGCAAGGAAATCTGCCCAAAGGAGTGGGTGAGAAAGAGAGAGGAGGGGGGGAGCAAAGGGGGCGGGTTGTTGGGAAGAGGAGAAGAAGGGAGCACAGAGAGGAGAAGGGGAAAGGATTGAAGGAGTATGACCTTGTACTAGATTGATGCATCTCAGGAGAGAGAACGGATTGTCAGCGCATGCATGCACATACACACACCCACACACACTGGCACGCACGCACCCACCCTTCATTTCTCTCCCTCTATCTGACTCACACAACACACATGGCTCAGTGCCTTGGGGATCACCACTTTGTCACCGCGCCGCCTTATCCATTACACTGGCCTGTTCTCTCTCTCCCTCATTCACGCTCTCTACCTCCAATTCTTCCTTTCATTCCTTCTCTCTCTAATTCTGCCACCCCCTCCCTTCTGTCTCTTCATCATAATTCTCTCTCTCGCACTCACTCTAGGTCTCTGTGTGTGTGTGTGTGGCAGGATGGCGGGTCACATTAGCTCTTGATACGGGCCTTCAGATCCTTAAGGGCACTGCTGCTACTGCAGCTATACCACGACAGCTACTGCTAGGACTATTACTGCTACTTCTACCGCTATGACCAGCCTACTACTGTCTATAAATGGTAAATGGGGCATTTACTGTATATAGCGCCTTTATCTAAGGCGCTTTACATAGATTGTGCATCACATTCACCCATTCACACACACATTCATACACCGATGGTGGCAGAAACAGTGCAAGACACAACCAGCACATCAGGAGCAATTTGGGTCTAAGTGTCTTACTCAGGGACACATCGACACTAACTCTACCCCTGAACCACCGCCGCCATCTATAACTGATGGACTGTACATGTGACACAGTGTACACAGCGTACACACATAATGTTTCAGAAGTTTGGACTTTCAGACACCTCCCCCCATTCTGCAAAGTGCATGCTCACAGTGAAAAGCAGCATGACAGCTCCACCCTAATACCATTAGTGGTCTTTGAACATCTATGTACTCCAAGTAGCTATAACAGAACACGTTCCCTTTGGAAATAACTACTAATCCTGCCATTTACTACTGCTAGAATACACACCTACTACAATTACTATGACTGTTATTTTTCTTCTCTTGGTACACATAATGTGTACCAAGAGCACTGTGTACTTTTTGAGATGCGAAAGATGAGATTATCATTTGGCTAAATGACGCATATAGGCCGGCACCACACTAGGACATGAACAAAAGCAGACATCCTATAGTACGGCTTCACTGCTGAATGCTGCATGGTGATTCATGCACCTTTCCATGCTGCACACACGCATGCGCGCACGCACACACACACACACACACACACATACATACCCACACACGCGCACGCATGCTTCTTTTATTATTATTTAGCAGTTGGAAGTTGACATGGCACCAGGACATCAGAATAGCAGGAGATCAGAGAAATAAGAGAAAACTGTTTTGGGGCAGGGAAAACAGGCTCGATACAGGAGATAATGAAACAGTACTCTTATCTGAAATCTCAGTATTCTGTTGTATTCTGAACACAGCTCTGTGCCCCAGTTGGAAGTGACATCTCTTGTGATAAAAACGAGAGTACAACAACGACATGGGCGTCCGTCCCTGTGCATTCGAAGCGTCTTTCAGTTGATAAATTAATTAGCAGTTATCTGGCTAACTGGCTTGAATCCCAACACATAGAACAGTCTTAAACCTCAAATGAAAATATTTTTTTAGTGGGAGAATGTCTTTCCTTCATCCTTTGCCACTGGGCTGCAGGTCTGCAGATAGGAGGCTACTGCATTCTTCAACAAGGCTGTTGAAGCAGATTGGCTCCACAAAACAGTCAGTGATGATTTCACAGGATGTATTAGTCCCAAAGTGCAGGTATGAACTGTGGACCAAAATACCAAACAACAAAATAATACTAAGCCAAAAATAAAGAGCTTAGAAACTAGAAACTTAGAGCAATGGAAAAAGAAACAAAAACTGCACGAGGCTATGCCCATGAAATGGGCCCTGGCAGCTCTCTCACAGGCTGGAACATAACTGAAGAACCCTGTCTGCAGTCTCCCTTTCATAGTAGAGGATCCTACCATAGACTGGGAATCTATTAACTGCTGATCTACAAGCTCACATTAATTCAGTAAACGTGAAATAACACCAAAGAAATAGATGCTTAACAATAGACTAAACAGCCCTTCTTAGGCCAGAGATTTGAACTGAAGAGTGGCAGTGCTGCAGAGGCCATGCAGGTGACAAATGAGCACACACATGTTTCCTCTGAAAGTCTGTTTGTTTGTATTATTTCATTTGTATCAATGCGATGCGATGCAATTTATAATATTTCAAAACTAATTGATTAGGTTTGTAAATACATTCTCAATAAATCATGAATGCGATGAAATAAATCTAGCTAAACATGCACCATGTCTTTTTATGTACCACTTTAATCCATGTAATTTGAAAGCCACTCGCCCCACCAACTTCAAATTCAACACACACGTTCCTCACCACATGGACCCGCAAGGGTTACATCTGTAAAAAGAGTTACATCTGTAAAAAGACTTTTCATCTGGTTAACCAACTTAGCTGGGGACCACCTGAACCCTCTTGGAGTGGTAACCACTGTCATAGAGGATCCAACGGGCACCACTATAGTACATTAATAAAAAAAAAATCTGCACACAAATAGTGTGTAATATGGACAAGCAATGTTTCTGCCCAAAAGCAATGAGAATCCACTGTCACACTGTTGTTTTATGTATGTATATTTATATATTCGCTTAACATCAGCATTGATAAGATTCTGCAGTAAACTTGGAAATGTCTTGTGTTTATACGTAGTGTGTGTATAAGTTGCTTCCGTGGGTTATATACTGTACTGTATGTTGACTCATGAAAACATGTGAAAACACATGATTGGCAGGGAAAGAGTTTCGAGTACAGCTTCCACCACAACAATGAGTATCTGCAAAATACAGGCAAATGCATGGCTGAGCGCATGCAAACATGCATGCATACACACACACACACACATGCGCACGTGCACACACACACTCACGCACACAAGCACGCACACATGCACATGCACATGCACATACTCACACACACAAACACACACGCACACAAACATGCAGATGCACACAGAAACACTAACAAGCAAATACACACACGCACGCACACACACACGCACGCACGCACGCACACACGCACACACGCACACACACACACACACACACACACACACACACCCCTGCATGTGGAATAAACCGCTGTCAGCTAAATGCCAAGTAGATAAATCTCAAGGACTAGGTGTTAAATTGAATATTAATATTCTGACAAATATACAGAGGAGAGTCACCCCTGAATATTTTATTAAGCTCACATTCTATAGATGATTGCATCATTTTCAGTCAGTTATGGGTTCAATTATCTGCATCAATCATGGAGATTTCCTTCAACATTGAAATATCCAAACAAACTCAGTTGCCATGGGAACATTGTCACATCCACACTATTAAGAAATGCATGGAATTAATTATCTATCCGTAACTAATGGATTAGTATTTCTATTTGTTTTTTTTTTGTGCCAAAGTGGATTGCCTTCTGAGTGGTCATGATTATTCAAGTATTTCCATCCAAAACCTGACTGGTGTCTGTGGATTTATAGTGTTTGCACAGTCCCTGAGTACCGCTAATTTCTTCCTGATGATGAACTGCCAGTGATTATTTTTCCAGCAATATTTTTCAAAAACAGAGCCTGGCCAGAAACCAAGCAATTAAGTGAAATGTTTAGCAGTGACATCAGCCGTTTGGGTCCTGTCAAGTTCCTGCATATCATCACTGATGGGTGCAAAACTTTTATGTCCAAAACTGATACTGATGTTTTTAAAAGAAAATAATGAATACAGTATAGCAGATCTACATTGTGACATTTTGCAAGCTTGTATGTATATCTTCTGTTTTCACTACCGTATTTTCTGCACTATAAGGCGCACCGGATTATAAGGCGCATAGAGTAGAAGCTACTGCAGTCAACACAGGATACACGCTATTGCAGTAAAATGATCCATATATAAAGGCACACTGGATTATAAGGGTCACTGTTGTTTCTTGATAAGATTAGAGGCTTTCAAGTGTGCCTTATATAAAAAATACGGTAATTTTGTGTGGTTAATTATTTAATTATAATTATAAATAAATTGGCAGAATATGATGGCCTCAGAGGTAATGTGTTAATGCACGCCTGTTTAATTCTTCAGGTATGTGGTAAATATAATAATTTTTAAAAATAATAGATTGTGGTCACAATGGGCTATGGCTTCAGAAATAATACATTAATAGGGTTAATACTCTGTAATGTGCACACATGCACCTGTGCCCACACACACACACACACACACTTTTGATTGTAACACACCAAGGTCAAGATCTGCTACACTTAAGCTATAGCCTAACACAGTTCTTAACAAAGAAATGCAATTTTCTAAGCTATTGGTCTTTCTGTGTGCAAAGTTCTGCATGTGCTTAAAATCCATCCATTTTGCTTCCCACTCAATGGCAAGTTATTGTATATATTTTTGGTTCCCTAAAAGATCTCTTCCTGCCACCGTTAATGATGCAAATGTCACCATGGACAGCACTTGGCTATAGCAATGTTAGCTAGAGTATGAAGATTTCTGAAGTGACATAAAATATGTGATCATTACTTATTTATTAGGCTCTGAAGACCCTGCCAGTACGATTTATGTGCAGGTCCCGACGCGCAAGAAAATTCACTGCAACATTAGTAGTTTCGATCAGTAAATTTAGCAGCAGACATCGGGTGTGTTGTTGTTACACCATTATTAGGTGACCCATCACAGTCAGAGAGATAGAGAGAGAGAGAGAGAGAGAGAGAGAGAGACAGAGACAGAGACAGAGAGAGAGAGAGAGAGAGAAAATCACGGCTACTCAGAGGTTTCAAGCGTCAAGAAAGATAACTGATAACAAGAAAGAAAGAAAGAAAGAAAGAAAGAAAGAAAGAAAGAAAGAAAGAAAGAAAGAAAGAAAGAAAGAAAGAAAGAAAGAAAGAAAGACAGCTGATAAAAGGAGGAGATAGAGAGGGAGAAAGAGTGAGAAAGATTACCCTGATAAAGGGGAAAGAAGGCTTACCGTCAGTGTCCTGGCCCCGGCACACACAGAGCAGCAGCAGTAGCAGATAAAGGACTCCTATTCCCATTCCAGTGGGTCGTTTGATGCGTGCCCATGACAAAGGCCCTATTGAGAATGCCGGAGCCATCTTCACCACCATGCCTCGCTAAGCATCCACCTGCACATAGACCGAGGGAGAAAGAGACAAGAAGTGAGAGATACAGGTCACTCAGAGGCGTGTGAACGCTGAACTCTTTACTGTAATCATCCTGTGGAATGCGTGTGTGTGTGTGCACTCGACAGGAGTCACCGACCGGAGTCTATTTTTTCCCCCCCACTTACCGACGGAAATTGCATGGTGATTTCCAACTATATGTAACCCACAGTGTTACGGCCTCTCTACACCCCCTGGACTCTGCGTTGTGTTTTTAGTATGATGAGATGGGGTTGTCGTGCGGAGAGAAGGGACACTGGACACAGCGGTTCTGGATCGTGGTTGAGACTTTGGGTGCATTTATTTGCTGACAGGTTCACAAGCTCTGCTGCTGGTAATTGCTGTAGTGTAGATTCTCCAGTCTTTTCATATAGAAAGAAAAACACCCATAGTAAATATATATATGTCTCTCTTAATGCTAAATCACAGTGATCAACCACTTGATATTCATAATAATACTCATACATAACCAGAACAATGTAATAAAGAGGTAGAAACGTCATCACAAATCGGGTCTATTCATATTTAAAATAGGCCACTGAATTGGCCTATTCTCAGAGCCCATCACACTGGCCAACTAAATTCACTTATTTAAATACAAAAACGTAAGTGTAAACTTCTCATAAGAACACAGAAACATTAGTAAGCATCTTAGCTAGGCCTGTGTAGCAACATATTCACTGGGTGACCATTTTTAACTTGCATATTTTATATATTATTCAGACAGTCATAAAAACGCTGCTCACCTTTTCATATAGAAAGAAAAACACAAATAAAGATGGCGCCCGAGGCTGCCTAGTCCTTTCAACTATGGTGGCCAGTGAGGACCAAAAGGTGAGTTTCTAAAGTCACAAGGGGGAAAGACTTTACAGTCAACAGCGACACCTGCTGACCAAAAGGGCCACCACCTTACATCCACCCCTTCTTTAATTGATGGCGTCTCTGCCATCAGACCAAAACAAAACAAAAACAAATGCCACCTACAAACCAAAAAACAAAACTTGTGTGTTACACATGCCCTGCTGCTCCTCTTGACTTGGCTCTTTGCCACAACTTCCAGCCCCTTTTTATCTTCAGTTGTTCTTCATCAGATCTCAAGACTTGTGCCTCCAAGCATAGTTTCTTTGGGGGCCGTCGATTTCTTGGTGGGTTCCTCCTTTGAGCGGTGGGCAGCGGAGGTGTGTTGAAAGACGCATCTGCTTCTCCTCCATCACTCATTTGCTCAGACTCCACCTCACTCTCGTCCACCACTGCCCCGGTATCATTCAGTTCATTTTCCTCCTCTGTATTTGCCTCAGACTCTCCACCCAGCCCCATCATTTCCGCTGCATCGTCTTCCTCACCATCCTCTTCCACATCAGTATCCTCTCTCCCCACTTCGTCGGCCCGCTCCACTGGAAGAAACATGCACTGCGTGAGAAGATTACTGTGGACCACTCTCTCCGATTCACCATCCTCAGGTCGCACCACATACACAGGGATGTTGGGTTGCTTCTTTACCACGATGTATGGGCGGGACTCCCATTTGTCTCCCAGCTTCTGCCGTCCTTCCACATGACACTTTTTGACCAGGACTCTGTCTCCCGGACTGAAAACTTGACTCTTTGCTTTCTGGTCATAGTATTTTTTCTGCTGATCCTTCGCATGGTGAGAAGTCTGATTCGCTAGGGCGTAGGCTTGCGACAGACTGTCATGCAGTGTTTGGACATACTCACTGTATCCACCTTGCTCATTAGTGGTAGGAAGCCCAAAGACCAGGTCGACCGGGAGCCGGGGATGCCGACCGAACATCAGATAGTATGGCGTATAGCCAGTCGAGTCATGTCGTGTGCAGTTGTAAGCATGCGTCAGGGCATCCAGATGCTCATGCCAGCGGGGTTTCAGGTGTGGCTCCAGGGTCCCCAGCATGTTCATCAGTGTGCGGTTGAACCTCTCCGTGGTCCCATTTCCCTGGGGGTGGTAGGGGGTCGTGTGGGTCTTTGTGATGCCAGTACACTTGCACAACTCCTTCACAATAGCACTTTCAAAGTTACGTCCTTGGTCTGCCATCAATTTAGCACAGAACCCGAAACGGCAGAAGAAGTTTTTCCACAATACCTTCGCCACTGTGTTGGCCTTCTGGTCTTTAGTGGGATAGGCCTGGGCATAACGAGAAAAATGGTCCGTAACAACAAGCACATTTTCTATGCCACCCTTGGACTTCTCCAGCGTCAAAAAGTCCACACACACCAGCTCCATGGGGGCACTTGTGTGAATACTGACCAGGGGGGCCCTGAGGCCTGCAGTTGGGGTCTTTCTGAGGCAGCACCTCTCACACTGCTCACACCAAGTCTTGACTTCCTGGAACATCTTCGGCCAGTAAAATCTCTCCCTTATCATCTGCAATGTCCTCTCAAATCCTAAGTGCCCCGAGTCATCATGGAGAGCAGTTTTCACAGATGTACGCAGCTGCTCGGGCAGTACAAGCTGCTCCACTACTCCTCTCTGCCCGTCTTGCACTCGCCGGTACATGATGCCATCACGTATCACCAACCTCCTCCACTCTTTTAAGAGAAGGCACATTTGCCCACCACCATCGACTCTCTCACTGCGGCGCGGTTTCTGGTTTAGGCTTCTATAGTGCAGGACAGGGCCAATGCCTGGATCCTCTTTCTGGCCTGCACGGACCTCCTGTGTCGTCATGGTAGGTAATGCGTCTGTCCCCACATCCACATAGGGCGCACCATGCTCGGGTAGTCGGGGGTCTTTGGGTTCGGGCGTCCCCGGGGCTGCCTTGCGCTCACCTGAAGAGGTCTGCTGGTCATGGACGGGCTGGCTCTTTCCATCACCTGGTGCGCTGGCCCTCACGCGTTGAGGACAGGTGTGCAGGACCTGTGTCACTTCTTGGTTGGACATACGGGAGAGTGCGTCAGCATTGGTGTTACTCTTCCCTCTCCTGTAATGGACATCGAAGTCGAACGCCGACAGCCGAGACACCCACCGTTGACCCGTTGCATCCAGCTTCGCCGTCGACATCACATACTTGAGGGGGTTGTTGTCTGTCTGAACCGAGAATTTGCGGCCATAGAGGTGGTCATAGAACTTATCTGTTACTGCCCACTTAAGAGCGAGGAACTCAAGTTTGTGTGCAGGATACCGGGTCTCTGCTGGATTCAAACCACGGCTGGCGTAGGCTATGACTCTCTCGACCCCATCTTGGACTTGGACCAACACAGCGCCAAGACCCTCTCCAGACGCATCAGTTTGCAGCACAAAGGGCAGGCTGAAATCTGGATACCCCAGCACAGGAGCAGTTGTCAACTTCTCTTTCAGTGACCGAAAAGCGTCCTCACACTCATCAGTCCACACAAAGGGTGGGTCTGAACCCGAGCATTTCTTACCCCCTCTCTTCTTCTTCCTGGGATCACCACTGGTGAGACGGTATAAAGCTGCAGCGATGGTGGAATAGCCGTTCACATACCTCCTGTAATAGCCGGCCAGGCCAAGAAATTGGAGCACTTCCTTTTTATTTGTGGGCCTCACCCAGTCCTTAACCCTGCTGATTTTCTCCGGGTCTGTCCTAATGCCCTTCGCAGACACCAAGTGACCCAAATACTGCACCTCCTTTCTCACGAGCTGGCACTTGGAGGGCTTCAACTTCAAGCCATGCTCTCTGAGTCGATCAAACACGAGCTGCAGCCTCTCCAGGTGCTCTTCAAAGGTCTTCGAAAATATGACCAAGTCATCCAAATAAATCAGGAGGTGAGTGAAGTTCAGGTCCCCAAAGCAGCAAGTCATTAGTCTCTGGAAGGTGGATGGAGCATTCTGCAGGCCAAAAGGCATTCTGTTGGCTTCAAACAGCCCCATGGGAGTGCTGAATGCTGTCTTGTGTTTGTCGTGCTCCGCCACCTCCACCTGCCAGTAACCAGAGGTGAGGTCAAGGGTCGAGAAGTATTTTGCTTGTCCCAGGGCCTCTAGGGCCTCCTCTATCCTGGGTAGGGGGAACGCATCCCTGGTGCTGTAGGAGTTCAGCTTTCTGTAATCCACACAAAGCCTCAGCGACCCGTCTTTCTTGGTCACGATGACAACTGGTGAAGCATATGGGCTCTTACTAGGCCTGATGACCCCCGCTGACTCCATCTCTGTGAGCAACTTCCTCACATCTTGCCACTGAGAAGCAGGAATCTTGCGATACGGAAGTCGAAAGGGTGTAGAGTCGACCAGTGGAATTTCGTGTTTTATTGTCGTGGTGTGGCCATAGTCTGTGGAATGCTGGGAGAACACACTTACATTTTTCATCAATAGCTCTTCGAGGAGGGACCGCTGATGCTCATTCTCCACTGCTGCTTCACTGAGGTCGACCCCACTGCTCGACACGACTTGATCCAAACTCAGACAGGCCTCATTGCTCTCGGAGTTGTGACGTCCATCAGTCTTCCGGTCAGGGAACTCCACAACATTTTCCACCATGAGTGCATTGGCCAGATGTTTGTGTGGCATTATTGTGACAGCATGTTGGGACAGATTCATCACTCTGACAGGTGTACAGCCTTTCTTCACATCAGTGAGGATTTTGGCAACCAAGAGGTCTTGGGGGAGACGCAGGAAAGGGTGGCCTTCAATGAGGGCTGTGTAAATCTTTCGTTGTGGGCCAGCCTTGATCCTACACTTCAAATCCATCTCCTTCCCCCCAGGGATAGTTACCTTGCGGCCAGTGTACACAACCGGGCCCACCATGTCATCCGTGCCATTATGCTCTCCATCACCAATTTTCAGTAGGGCAGTGTACCACTCTGGATGACTCCGCTTGACCTGGTGCATGAACTGCTGGCCGTAGGTTGCTTGGAAGTGACTCCTGGTGGCACGAATAACATTGGTACCTACAAGCAGAGGAACAGAGGAACGATAATCGGAATCAGGGACCACAAAAGCAGGTACAGCGTCAAACTCTCTCCCCAGCATTTTCAAGTTAATGTGCAGGACACCATAATAGGGAACATTCTGGCCAGCTGCCCCCTCTATGGGTATCTTTGAAGACAGCAGTTTCTGCCCCTGTAGGGCGGGGTGGTTGCGCCAGTAACTGTGGGTAATACTGGTGATCTGGGAACCAGAGTCTATGAGCGCCCCACATTTGATTCCGTTGACTTCAACCTCCCCCTCATTCCTGGGACCCACCAGTGGGGTGTCCTCTTCTCCATCATCACTTCTGCTCACCTGTACTGGGGACGCTTGCTGCTTGCCCATGGTTGCCCCTGTAACCATGGGCTCTAGGCGTTTAAATGTTGGGCTGGGGGAGCCGTGTCTCCCTCCGCAGGGATCATAGGCTGGGCTTGTAGAGGCCAGGGGGGACTGGGGTCCGGAATAACTGTTCTGCAAACACGGGCAATGTGTCCCGGTTTCCCACACCTGTAGCATGTAACACTGGAGCCCTGGGCGGCCGGCCTTGGTGATGACTGGGCTCTTGGTGGGGGAGCAGCAGGAAGGACCATGGAGACAGTGGGCGGGGCAGTTGAGGCAGCAATTCTTGATTCAAGGTGAGCCAACTTGGTCATCTGTTGTTCTTGGCTTAGAGCCAGTTTCTTCACAATCTCTGTCAGCTCTGACAATGCTGAGGTCTGTGTAGCTATTTCTGTCTGCACAACTCCAGTGTGCTCCGGCATGGCATCATGTACTTGGGCATACGCTTTCTTTGCTTTGAGCTGTGGCTGGAACCTTTTCGTCTCTTTTGCCAGATCCCTGAGCTCATGCTGCAGCTCACGGAAGCTCAATTGCCGGGGCTTCATTGGTGCAATCCTGGCATACGTCTCCTCATCAGTAAGACCCCTTAGGAACTGTCGGGTGAGTTTGCTATCGCGGTCGGGGAACGGCCTGCCCCCTCTCTCGCTGTCCTCCACAGCACGCAAGGTTGCCTCCAGTGCTATGGCATAAGAGCAGCAAGACTCTCCAGATCTCTGGCTACGCTCATAGAAGTCGGCTAGTGGATCAAGGGAGCCTTGTGTGTCGCTGTATTCGGCCCTCAATTCCGCAAATGCGTTCTCTGGGGTTTGGTCATGGGGCGGTAGATTCAACACTAACCTTCTGGCCTCGCCACCCAGGTGCCGCACCACTGTGGAGAAGCGGAGATGCATAGGAAGCTCGATTGCATCCAGAAGGTACTGCATGTCACGAATCCAGTCTTCTATCAGTGTCTTGCCATCAGAATGACCAGTGAAGATTTGGACATTCTTCACCTGATGAGTCTGCAAAAAGCCACCATATGCAGCAAGTGGGAGACTTGGGCTGGCCACGCCTCCATGTAGGGCGGAGGAGGGATGTAGCATGACAGGTTGGGAGAGTGGGTTGGCCATGGCTCCATGTGGGGCATAGGACGGATGCAGTGTGGCAGGTTGGAGGAGTGGGTTGGCTATAGCTCTGTGTGGGGCGGAGGATGGATGCAGCGCGGCACTTTGGGGAGGCGGGTTAGTCAGGGCTTCTTGTGGGACGGCGGAAGGATGTACAGTTGCATGCTGGAGGGGTGGGTCAGGATATGCGATGGTTACGGAATTAGATGTCCATGGTCGTACAGGAGCAGCATCACGGAGGGGAGTTGTATGACCATAGGGCTGATCTGGAGCGGGCATCTGTAGGGTGCGGCGGGTGTGGCTGTGAGGAGCTGCAGTAGGATCAGGCATTTGGGTGTGTGAACTGGGGTGCATGTTGACCTGAGGGTCCCCGACAGGCATCCGTAGCTGTACTGGAGTGGGGGCATAGGGGAGGGCTGGGTAAGGAGCATTTCCAGAAATCACATTCAACTCACCATATGCTGGGCCCTGGGGGTGGGGTCGGGAAGCAGGGTTATTCATAATGTTCATTCTGTGTATTTGAGAATTGGCCGAGGGATGCTGGGATGCAGGACTGGAGTATGCATAGCTGGCCTGGGGGCTAGAATGCAAAGCTTGAGTTTGGGCTGCTGCATTACCTGAAGGATGTGGAGACAGTGCTGGGGGTGGTGGGGTATGGGGCAGAGCCAGTCCTGAGCCCTGAGGGGGATGCTGCAGCATAGGGCTTTGGGAGGTTGTGAGTTGGTTGCGCTTTGACCGCACATCCTGCTGCTGATTCACTGTACTGCCGCCAGCCATAGCTCCTTCCTCCAAAAGATGAAATTGTGTTGTATGGGGAGGGTTATAGTTATGGCTGGTTGCCTGTGCAGGGGAGGAGTGGGCCTGGTGTGGAGAGTCATAACTATGGCTGGTTGCTGGGCGTGGGGTGGGTAGGGAGCCTGGTGGCCGGGTAGGGGGGCAATTCAGCTTTGATGGGGACTCTGTGTTGTCACTCGACATCTTCAGTTAGTTAGAAGGAGGGCTTGGATGTCTGGTTATGCACGAACAATGTAGTTGTAGGGCGGTGCAAATAAAAATAATAATAATAAACAACAAAAAATAACCATAGGTGGCACAGAAACAAATTGTACATAAAAGCAGGGTTCATTCAAAACCACTTCAGTTGCTTCACAGCTTGTTGTATGAATGAGGTAGTTCAACAGTAAATAGTCTGCTTTATAAAAGTCTTTTCAAAGTTTTTTCAAACAAAAAAAAAAAAAGTTCACAATAAGTGCAGACTTCACTCAGTTGGCTTCACTTCAGAATTCACATGTATAAGTCTCTCTTGTATAAATATAGTACTGCACTTAATATCAAAAATAATTGTCAAATAAGTACTCTCATGGCACTGAAAGGATATGTTGATGGTGGGATTTCTTCCCATACAGCTCAGTGGACGACAGCAGTTCAGTTTGCCACCCGGTCTCACGGTGGGAATACAGTTCAGTACAGTCTCTTCAGTCTCGGAGTGCCACGATCCGGGTCACGGCACCAAAGATGTAACCCACAGTGTTACGGCCTCTCTACACCCCCTGGACTCTGCGTTGTGTTTTTAGTATGATGAGATGGGGTTGTCGTGCGGAGAGAAGGGACACTGGACACAGCGGTTCTGGATCGTGGTTGAGACTTTGGGTGCATTTATTTGCTGACAGGTTCACAAGCTCTGCTGCTGGTAATTGCTGTAGTGTAGATTCTCCAGTCTTTTCATATAGAAAGAAAAACACCCATAGTAAATATATATATGTCTCTCTTAATGCTAAATCACAGTGATCAACCACTTGATATTCATAATAATACTCATACATAACCAGAACAATGTAATAAAGAGGTAGAAACGTCATCACAAATCGGGTCTATTCATATTTAAAATAGGCCACTGAATTGGCCTATTCTCAGAGCCCATCACACTGGCCAACTAAATTCACTTATTTAAATACAAAAACGTAAGTGTAAACTTCTCATAAGAACACAGAAACATTAGTAAGCATCTTAGCTAGGCCTGTGTAGCAACATATTCACTGGGTGACCATTTTTAACTTGCATATTTTATATATTATTCAGACAGTCATAAAAACGCTGCTCACCTTTTCATATAGAAAGAAAAACACAAATAAAGATGGCGCCCGAGGCTGCCTAGTCCTTTCAACTATGGTGGCCAGTGAGGACCAAAAGGTGAGTTTCTAAAGTCACAAGGGGGAAAGACTTTACAGTCAACAGCGACACCTGCTGACCAAAAGGGCCACCACCTTACATGGTGATTTCCAACTATACATCTCCTTCAGGCAACACCGCATGTGCTCTAAGCACAGTGGATATTGGTGTGTTTGGTCTGAAAATCATACACCATTGATAACAGCTATTGTCAAAGATGGAGAGCTATCTCAAGCTGAATTGTAAGTACTCGCTCTACAGAGGCAAGCAAGCAGCAGTGCCATAATATGAGGTTGCCATGGTTAGAGAGTAGACACTGCACAGAGAAAAACCAATGGTCAAAAACAACCTAACTTCGGTCAAATTTCAACCAAACGTAGAGGTTGAATAAGGACCAACTGGGTCTTTGGTCAATCTGACCGAATAATGCGTGTTATTATATTTGACCGAATGCATTTGGTTACATTAATAACCCAATTATGAGGGTCAACATAACCTAAGTACCAGTTGATTTGACCGAACATATTAGCTTGCATTAATAACCTAATTTTGAGGGTCAAGATTACCCAACTGCCAGTTGAATTGATACAGAATATTCAGTTAACCCATTTGTTTTATTAAAGGGAAATTCCACCCATTTAAAGGGGAACTTCGCCACTTTTCAACACTCTTTGTGTGGTGTTGGTCATTAGCATACATGCTAATGGCCTCCTGATTAATAACATTGGGATTCTGTGGCTCCAGCGCCGTGCTTCCCAAGTTGTCAGATTCTGACCCAGTGACGTCATTGGGTCAGAACGTCCCACTGACTTAAACTACAGCGAGTATGTGGACGGGTAAGGTTACCGTACCGGTCTGAGTAACGGTCTGAGTGCCGGTCTGAAGGAAAAGTCGTTGCAGTGTTGTGTTTACAGTGTTGGATGCATTCCTCGGCATTAGTATCCTATCTGTTCCTGTAAAAAGTATAAATAATTTCATTTTTCGTCATTTTGTCCGAGAAATTCTACAATACCCACAGTGCACCGCGGCATCAACCAAAGTCTGTGACCTAACAAATTGGTTACCGTACCGGTCTGAGTAACGGTCTGAGTGCCGGTCTGAAGGAAAAGTCGTTGCAGTGTTGTGTTTACAGTGTTGGATGCATTCCTCGGCATTAGTATCCTATCTGTTCCTGTAAAAAGTATAAATAATTTCATTTTTCGTCATTTTGTCCGAGAAATTCTACAATACCCACAGTGCACCGCGGCATCAACCAAAGTCTGTGACCTAACAAATTGGTTACCGTACCGGTCTGAGTAACGGTCTGAGTGCCGGTCTGAAGGAAAAGTCGTTGCAGTGTTGTGTTTACAGTGTTGGATGCATTCCTCGGCATTAGTATCCTATCTGTTCCTGTAAAAAGTATAAATAATTTCATTTTTCGTCATTTTGTCCGAGAAATTCTACAATACCCACAGTGCACCGCGGCATCAACCAAAGTCTGTGACCTAACAAATTGGTTATTCTCATTAAAACAACCCAAAACCAATAACCAAATAAAACAACCCATGAATTCGGTCAAAATAAAATCCCTGCAACCCAGGAAAAGGTTGTGGCTTCAAGAAATAACCCAGGAAAGTGACCTAACACCATTGACTGAAGTGTTTAGTTGCAATTTTGACCGATTAGTTTTTAGAGAGTAGACACTGAACATTTGTCTTTGTTATTATCAGTGTGGTTGCCCTAACAGGGAGAGCGGTGCAGCGTCATGCTGGGTGTACACCAAACACAAGAGCATTAAGACATTTGATCCTGCAGGATGGCATGTGGGAGAAAATTCAGCTAGAGGGAACAGCAGTTGACCAATGACCAATGATGCATGACAGGTCGACAAGCCAACTGACCTATCGGTAAGCCCCTCCGAACTGCTATGGTCCAATCACAGCTAATCATAACATGAGTTAATCCACCAATATGTGGCAAACCATTGTTTTTTAAAAACAGAAATGTCATGCATATATTTCTCCAGTGCATATGGCAGGCCTTGTTGATGGATTTGGAAGAGATTTGGAAGGTCTGGTTTCAAAAATGGGCCAATAATTAACGTGTACAATCCATGAAATTTACATTGGAATGAAATTGAATGAGCCTGGCTGGAAAGTGTCCAAGTGGGAGTGTCTAAATGGGAGAGGCTGGGTCTATAGCTATAGGTGAATTAATGAATTAGTGATGGCAAGAAGGAGAAATGGGAACAGAAGATGTGTCAGAGCCAGCAAAACGCATGCTGCAGTCTACACTTGCTTCTTTTTTTCCCCTTTCTCTACATCCAACAATCATTTCTTTCTGTGCTTTCCTCCCTATAACTAACTATCGGTACCGCTCTGCCAAAGCGGGTTCCATATTCCTACTAAAGCCCACTGCAGAAATGACTTTTATGGATTTATGCTCCAGACGCTCCCTGGTGCCAAGTACAATCTGTGTCTGGTGCTGACTAGCTCTCATCTTCTCCACTGCGCTGACAACCCAGCGGCTCCCCTCCCAAAACATGCTATTCATTACCTCTGCCAAGGAGGTCATGTCTTTACCTCCATCTGCCTGTTTGTCACATCTGTTTTTCTCTAAGCAAGACATCTTTAGCCATTATGAACAGGTTTATCTATAAAACACGTTGGAAAAGTTGCTTTCAAACTGATTAACTGTCTTAAGACTTTCCCTCCCAGTGACAAGTTACCCAAGATTGCACTGTTTTATACTGTTAAAGGTCAATTCAGTGGTTTCACTAATCATATCATATGTTGGGGGGTGTTATATAGGGAGTTCCTCCCTGTCCCCAGTTAAACCCTGGGGTCAAAAAACATTATTGCTTTTGCTAGGGTTAGTCAACATTCACCTATCAGGATGAGAGGGGGTTGATCATGATCGAGTGGGGGCAGGCCTTGGTGCACAACTGCACATGCTACAAACAGGCACTTTGACGGAGCTATGTGCTTTACACGGCACACTTTCCTAGTCCAAACAAAGTCTATTCCAGGTCCAATCCATTTACTCACTTCTTTAGTTCATAGACTCTGCCGGGCCTTTCCCTTTGGTAGAGCAGATGTATTATAAAACCCTTAAAATGAAGATGATGATGTGTTTTACTTTTATTACACCAGCCTGTCCTGTAAATACAACATTGCATCCACAGCACCTGTTCAGCGCCATGTCTCTGTGTCGGTTCCCAGTGCCAAAAGCACTCACAGGAGCTTTCAACTGCCCACAAACTCCAAATGAAATAGCTCTCAATATACCAGAAGTGACCTTGTGCTAAAGGGCAGGGTCGGTGGGGCTGAGGATATGTATAGTATAAGTACAGTTAGATAATGAAGTACAGTGGGCTGTAGCTGGTGGTGTAATCAAATTAGGTAAATAATACTTAAACTAGTCAAAAATACCCAGAGGAGAGGAAAGAAATAATAATAACGTCTCCAATCTATCTCCCAGTTTTTGTCCGATTACATGTACTGCAGTTTCATCCTTCTGGAGCCCCCCCCTCTCTCTGCCATTCCTTAGTTCTTACCCCATCTCTTGCTCTGTGCTGGATGTATTTATTCTCTCCCTTCTGAAGCCCACAGATATGGAACGATACTGTATGGAAGGAAATCCCCCTCCACACACACACACCAGCAGCACCAGCATATGTGTGCACACACACAGATGTATGCGCTGTGCACATACTCTACCTCTCTCCCAGAAAAAAGGATGTGAGTGATGCATATCTAGAATGTATGGCTGAATTATACTTGGTCTCTCATCCAAAAGATCTACAAGCGCACCATGTGGCACGATGCAACCCACTGCAGGCTTGCAGATCCTCTCTTTTATGGTGTGAGACACCACCGACAATCCGGCATGCAACTAAGTACAGTATAAATCACCCTTCATAGACTCAAATATAGTCAACCATGCCTCACTTTTGTCCCATTAAATCAGACAATATCGGACTGATTTGGCAGCTTATAATACATAGAGTCATGGGAGGTGTGTGCACGCATGTGTGTGTGTGTGTGTGTGTGTGTGTGTGTGTGTGTGTGTGTGTGTGTGTGTGTGTGTGTGTGTGTGTGTGTGTGTGTGTGTGTGTGTGTGTGTGTGTGTGTGCGTGCGCGCATTGCATGTATGTTGGTGCAATTGAATGGTTTCTTGCAACTATGCGTCTATCTACAATACATTGTGTCTATACTCTGCAACTGTTTGGTTGCAAGGAGGTGCTATAGCGACCCATTGGTGTGGCTTGAGCTTTAGATTCAGGACAGGTGTGTCACTGGGGAATGACTACTATTTACTACTGTGTTCCACAGGTGTGCCACTGATAGCCTGCAGCTCCGTAGTATGTTTTCAACGTATTATAGTTTTGAACCTGAAATGGACTTAACAAACTGCCTCACGTTTCCTTCTCCAGTCTTCTTCAGGAGACTACAACTGTGCCCTTTACTTGTCATTACTCAAAAAGTAACTGAACGCCAGAAAAAGATGATCCTTTGAGCCCAGTCTCAGAAAGTTCAGGTAGTATAAGTCAATAAGGATGAAAAAGTTCTGTCTTGACTCGTGATAAGTTTACTAGAGAGTAGAGACAATGTATACTACCTAGTGTTTGGACAATATACCGTATATACAGCAGGCTAAGAATAATAGCAACAACAGAAAGCAGACATTCATGATTTTATGAAAACTATGGATCACATAATGTTTGGAAATAATCTGTAGGAGTATCATATTTTTGCATATGGTGTCTAGTGGTGGCAAATATAGTATAGTATAAATGGTGGCATTTCATCCTTGGCTTCGTGGGAATGCACTTGCAAAGTTTCCCAGCAATCGGACGCAGCAGATACAGGTAGTAAAGTACAGTAAATCCGGCACTGACATGAGAAATCCAGAATCTTTACTGTACAATCAATGCAGGATGTAACATAATATTGATAATTCGACAAATATTGCTTTAAGCCCCTAACTGGGACACACCTAAATATCATGAGTCTTGTAGTGACAATGAGCACACTGATGTGTGCCAATATCCTGTTTCAATTTGCTTTACACTTAAGCTTACTTCACTGGAGCGTGAAATCCTATTTCATTACAATAACCTGAAAAAACCTTCACTGATGCAGTCATCTTTGTTTCAATATTCATGGCAAATTGTTTATTCATGCACATAGTCACATTATGATATTGTCATGATAGGGTATATTACATTATAATTATGACTCTAGACAAAGAATACAAATAGCTTAATCTCAATAATGACCTATTACAGCCTTGTTTATAAAACAATCAGAATTCCACTGCAGTTTACGTAACTTCCTTTACATCTGACTCCACTTCACTGAGTAGAGGTGACATTTTAATCTTTTCCGCGGCACTGCAGTGAGTGAAATAATTCCCACCTGAATGATGGAAGAACAGACTGGCTAAATATGTATGAGATCGATCTATGGCTGCAGCCATCACTAATTGTCTTCAAATAAGGCTTCTGTATACAAGTGGCTGCAAAACACCCACCAAATGCACAACCGCACCAGAACATGCCCTCAACCCTCTAGCCTCCAACACACACACACACACACACTGGACAGAACTTTTCTACACACTGTTGTTTGCTATTTTCAAAAGAATATTTTGCTAGTTAAAAGAAACACTTACTAAAACACATACTAAAAACAAGAGAGTAAGAAAAACGAGAGCAGGAGACAAATAGGAAGAGCAAGAAAGATGCTGTCATATTTAAAACAATGACAGTTTGTGGGCACTTCAATTTATACTGTCATACTGTACACTAAAAGCCTTGCAAAAAGAGGCACGAAAGAATAACAAAAGAATAACCTAAAATAAGTCTTTTTTTGGTGATAAGCCTAGATGTTTTAATCAGCAGGGCGCCTCCTTCTGTTGTGTGTGTACGTTATGATATGAACATCCAGTCTATTCCTCTGAGTAGTACATATAATGTTCATATGGTTATAGTGTGTATGGAAAACGATATCTTTCCCCTGCCCCACTGTTCTGGCAAAGCTGCTGTACATAGAAAACAATGGGGGTGACAGCCAGGTGTGTAAGCACCTACGAGGAGAGTCCCATTCATGCTGTCTCAGTGTACACACCAGCGCTACACTGACACAGGTAGAGAGACTCAGGGAACTGCCAGCCAGCTGAAGACAAAACGAATTCTGAATTGTCTTCTCTGTTGCAAATGTGTGTGCAAGGGCACTGCCAGGACTGATGGAGCCCAATTGCTCAATTGTATTCCTGTGCTGTTCATGCAATAGACACAACAATCCATCAGCAATGTTACATCTTTGTCCGTAAACAATATTGAACATGGGTGACATAAGAATGATCAGAATGTATCCTAAAGTAGGTAATCCATTATTTCAGTTTTATATTTGGGCATTATATGTATTATATACAGTATACAGGTATTATGCTGATTATGCCTGTTATCTTCTGTCTTTATCAAATCATGCCTCGTATTAACAGTAAATGTATTCAATATGTCTATAATCCACCATACCATTTTAACAGTACCACGTACACGCTTGCGTGGCTTTAAATTAGTTTGGCACCACTGTTCTAATATCTAAGTAATGGTATATGGGACTTTCACTTGACAATTCAGGTTGAGCACTTAGGGTGGCCTAGTTTTTTTTTTTAATACAGTAACAAAGAAAATGTTTCATCCACTGAAACTAATTTAAAAAATTAGTCTTTTCTCACTGCGTTGCCATTACTGTACCAAAATGCATTTGCTGATGGAAAAAATGGAAGCTGAAAAGGATTTCTTTAGCAACGACTTTATCCCTATTTTGGGCATGTTGAGAAAAACAGAAGTACTTGTACTGCATTTCTTAATGTATGTAATCAGAAACGTGCCACAATGTGTTGTTACACATCAACCTCATGATCTACACAATCTCACATAATATGTTTTATTTGACAGAATGTGACTGCACACACACACTTGTGTTGATTGGGTGGTGCAATAAGCTAATGGTGGGTTGCATTCTCTTGTTGACGGCATGTCAAAATAGACTTGACCTGGGGCATTTGTGTGTGTGTGTGTGTGTGTGTGTGTGTGTGTGTGTGTGTGTGTGTGTGTGTGTGTGTGTGTGTGTGTGTGTGTGTGTGTGTGTGTGTGTGCCTGTGCGCATTTGTGTGTGTGTGTGTGTATGTGTATGTGTGTGTGTGTGTGTGTGTGTGTGTGTGTGTGTGTGTGTGTGTGCGTGCGTGCGTGCGCGTGTGTGTGTGTGTGTGTGTGTTTCTGAATGCATTGCAGGCTTCCAAAACATCACAATTTTCCTGAGTGGACAAAAACGCAGAAATAGAGTGCACTTTTGAGAGAGAGAGAGAGAGAGAGAGAGAGAGAGAGAGAGAGAGAGAGAGAGAGAGAGAGAGAGAGAGAGAGAGAGAGAGAGAGATGGGTGAGTGGGAACGGTGTGGTATTAGAGCAGGTTGTGGAAACATTTAAAAGATTGCAGATTACTGCAGAGTATATTGTGTGAGCAGGACAGAGTGAAGGATGTACAGACAGAGGAGGGACATCGCCGGGAGGGAATGGGGGGGTGTACCTAAAACCTGAGAAATAGGCTAAACCTCAAAGGAAGGAAGCGGATGAACACAGAGAGATGAGGAAAGATAGCGGGTCGTTTATGGAGAAGACGAGCGGAGACGACAGGGAGAGAGAATGAAAGAGACAGAGCAAATGCACCATGCAATTATTAACATCTTTCAAATTGGTGTCAGCTGTCCTATTTTGGGCATGATGCCATTCCAAGCGATCATTTTCAAAGACTTGTAAAGCGAACTAAAAGCAAAACAAAATCAAACGACTGTCAAACTATCAGTTGTGTGTGATGCATCGCGACTCGCCTCGGAGATCACCTATTTTCACTTTCAATAAAGCGCAGCTCCCTCTCCAGGAGGCTCGCCGTCTAAATGAGTGTCAATGCCTGTGATCTCTCTTCAATAAATGTACACATCAATTATCTGTGCAAGGAGAGGGAAAGGGAAAAGGTAATGAACAGTCACTGCAGACATTAGCCGTTGGAGGAGTAGAGGTGCAGTGGCAGGTACACGATTAAGGGAATGTGGACTGTAGTCAGAGCAAGTGGGTGAATGTTCATAATTATTGCATTATACTGCAGTACATGACACAAACAACAACAACAACAACAACAAAAATTGGCAAGGTGTGAAATTATGAATATTCAGGAGTTAACACAGGAGCAGCATTTATGCACCGTCATAGGTTTGGCTCAACAGGCATGCCTACAAACTAATTCAGCACGAATTGAAACTGACAGGGGAGGAGAGAGAGAGAGAGAGAGAGAGAGAGAGAGAGAGAGAGAGAAACATGGAGAGATATAGAGAGCGATAGAGAGTTGAGGGAGAGCGAGAGAAAGGGGAGGGGTTGCAGAGCTTGTAAAATAGAAGGAAGTTAGGTCAGATGAGGACAGCTTATCAGCGCCTCTGATGCATTTGTTACACATAGAAGAACTGGCGTCTCATCCCTCGAGTGCGCAGCGTTAAATCCTGGAAAGTCTATTCTTTTTTTTCTTCAAAGCTGAATCATCAGATTTGTTTCAGCTGAATCCCCACTGCTGGCTCCATGATCTACTGTTTTTGATATTTTTTCCCAGTTCTCTCCCATTTCGGTCGTGCCAGCATCCCCCAATGTACAGCACGTATTCCCAGTCTCTTGCCAACCTGTACTGTTGGGTGTAGACAAGCACATGTCTTCTCACGCGGATATGCACAGAATTGCCAGTCGCTTACTTTTCTCCTGATAGTGAGGGCATAACAACGTGAAGCCTCATTCTAGAAATATCTCTCGTTTTCTTTTATTAACACCGGGAAGTCTGTTCCTCAAATTCTACTGGACATTTGGCAACCCCCATGCGGAAATACAAGAACGTTCATGCGCATACACGCACACACAGAAACTCAGAACAATTCCTAATGACCATACATGGGAGTGTGTACAAATAATAACAATCATAAATTCACAAGCAATGCTTCAAGAATATGCAGTGTATACATTACTTAGCATTTCCATTTGTGGTGAAATTGCCCAAGTGCAAGTGGAGTGTAGCGTGTGTGTGCGTGTGTGTGTGTGTGTGTGTGTGTGTGTGTGTGTGTGTGTGTGTGTGTGTGTGTGTGTGTGTGTGTGTGTGTGTGTGTGTGTTCATCCAGGCAAAAACTGACTCGCGCAGCCTTTTGCACACTCATTCCATCTGACCCATTGTGTACTTAATGAACCAGAGTAGCTCAGTTAAACACTAATCCATTTCCTGTCCTCCATTAAAACCTGGTAATTCATTTCCTGTTCTCTTCCTCTTTTACTGAGCCACTGCCAGTCTGCCTGATGGCAGGTGACACATCATTAGGCCTTATAAAGCTAATACCCTGTATAGGACATAAATGAACGGAATGGATGTGTGCATGTGTGTGCACGCATGCGTGTGTGCCTGCATGTGTGTGTGTGTGTGTGTGTGTGTGTGTGTGTGTGTGTGTGTGTGTGTGTGTGTGTGTGTGTGTGTGTGTGTGTGTGTGTGTGTGTGTGTGCACAGTGAGTGAGTACAGAGTGAGTGATGGAGCGCATGCGCATGTGTGTGTGTGTGTGTGTGTGTGTGTGTGTGTGTGTGTGTGTGTGTGTGTGTGTGTGTGTGTGTGTGTGTGTGTGTGTGTGTGTGTGTGTGTGTGTGTGTGTGCATACATGCGTGTGTGTGTGTGTGTGTGTGTGTGTGTGTGTGTGGGTGTGGGTGTGGGTGTGTGTGTGTGTGTGTGTGTGTGTGTGCGCGCGCGCGAGTGTGAATAATAAGTGTGTGAGTGAATAATGGGGCATAAACAGTGGTTAACATGGTGTGAGTAGAAGGTAACTATGACAGATTGTTCTGCCACTGGTGAAACAGTTGATTAGTCAGAGAGCCTTCAATGCTATCCTCTTAAATGATCCCTCTCTCATATACTGCAGGAAAGGCAATACATCTCCTGTCACAATCCATTCAGCTGATGCCACATGCCAGTGGCATTCCATGGCTTTCATGTCATTTGGCGACAATTTGAATTCAAAAGGCGTTTAAGCTGATGATCTTGCCGTTGCCTTTCCAATCTGTGCTGCAGAGTCGGGACACATGCCATGCAGGTTGTGTTGTAATGCCTTGCGCACTAGATAATGCGTAGTACTTCAAACACTAGACGATCAGCAATACTTATACCATGCCATGAGTAGTACTATTTATAGTACCTCGTACAGACGGACATTAACAGAAATGGAGCCGTTGTTTGCCAGACCTGGGCTGAAGCAGGCCAGAGGATACACTTTAACTTCACCCAGTGTGAAACTAACCACGGACCATTCAAATTCATTCGACTCGGCCCAATGGGGTCTCTGGACCTGATGCTGTGGCATTCAGATTAGATGTCAGTCACTCTCTTCCGAACCAAGACGGTATATATAGTCACAGGGACAGGAGTGTGGCATGTGCTCTGTGTTATACATACAGCGCAGAGTCTGCCCCCATAATGACCATGAACATGATCCACACAGATGGCATTGTTGCAACGTACAGGTGCCTCTTATACAGTGCTTTGTCTGCTTTTCACTGAGTTTCACAAAACTAAAAGACCTCTAGGGTGTTCAGCAGTGCAGTTCAGTTGATTTTATCGGTTGCTAATGTTAAACGTGGCTCATTCAATATGTGAGAACAACAACAATAACTGTCTAATTCAAGGGGTTTTCAACCAGTGGTCCGGGTACCACCAGTGGTCCCTGACAGGATTCCAGGTGGTCCCTGGCTAAATCATGGACGTCGGTAACCAAATGGAGCCTTA
>CM076981.1:32559997-32594997 GCA_039105355.1 Benthosema pterotum
GTCTTCTACGACAGTTTTTTTTCTCTCTCCCTTCGCTCCAAAACTTCACAGAGGCACAAATAAATATACATGGAGAAACTCAAACATAAACATTTTAGAGCTTGCACACTAAATGATGCATTTACTGTATATTGTGCCGTTATCCATGGAAACGATCAATCAATAAATAAATCCAAGGTGACCACTAGAAACTAGAAGAAAAAAAAAAAAAAAATATATATATATATATATATATATATATATATATATATATATATATATATATATATATATATATATATATATATATATATATATATACACGTTTTTGACAACGTTTTTGTCTTGAGGCATGGTTTTAGAAAGGGGCAAATATGAATGGACCACTGGAGCAGGATTGTAGAGGATATTGTCATAACATTAGACTTTCTTTCTCGAGAAAAAAGACAATGCAATGCCAAATCATTTAGTTCATTTCAAAGTCCCTTTCTACAAAAGATTTTGTTCATTTTTCCCCATTAGAATTAATCTTAGTGTTCATTGTGTGGAATTCAATAGGGTAATGTTTGTGAAGCTATGCCAAGAACAAACTGAATGAAAATGTGATCATAATGGAAATAAATTAGCCCGCTATCACACGTTTGCCTTTCTTGTCTTTCTTGCCTGGGTTGCTAGATATGCTCATTTTGGGTAGTATTTTGGCCAGCGGGCAGATAATATCGTTAAGAACAATTAACTCAGTTGTATTGTTTCATGTAAACTCAATTCCTCACATGGACGCATTCTAATAAAGCCCCTGGTGCACAACGGATTCCAACAAAATGTCAATGAGCAGCATTCCAGCACTGGGTTTGGACAAAAGCTACTTCAACCAAATGCTAATTGACCATTTGAGACCAAACAACAAACTATTTTTCAACTCAACAGACCATGTCAAATTAATTTTTCTCCATGTGTCTGTCCGATTCCCATTCTGCTCATTTCACTTCACATCTTGCATCGTAAACATCTGGTTTACTTAAATTGGTCTTTCTCATACTGCCATTCTCTTCTTCTCTCACTCCTTGTCTCATAGTTTCATTATATTTTCCTCTCTCATTCTGTAGAAAAAAATGTTTTCACACCTACCAACCAATATGAACAGAAGAAGAGGAAGATGAACTATACACCCACTGAGTTTCTTGCTGGGTACAAGAGGGTTACATTTATTCAAAGGCAACATTTCGGTCCCTCCGGGCATTCTTAATCTTCAGGCATGACTGTCACCTCTCTCACTCTGCCATGACAGTTTCAACTGCTTCCTTACATTCCTGCCTTAGCCAATTGAGGTTCAACATGTTCCAAAATGATGAGAATGTCAAAACATGACATTGCAGGCTTGTACATTGACTATTTTCTAGCACCATCATGCGATAAACGATACAACAGGATTTGTGTGGTTAAATATAGGCAGTGATTACAGTAAATGACAGGGGTGGCCATAGATTGGTGAACCATGCTGGTAGATTGGATGTGGTGATATCCATGTAGTGTACATACCGGTACGTACCCATGGCAATGCATTTCTATCACACAATTAGACTGATCTGCACTCTCTGACAAACGCAACTCCACAATACTCATGAACACCATAAACTATGACCATCATGCTGCAGCAACAGTAGCTATTAGCTATGCATACAGATTGTAGAACTTCACATCCTGCTATTGGTAATGTTAATTCTATTCAGATTGCATGAATAGATAAGAGTTCCCCTGCTGGACACTACTTTTCAGTAACAAAGCAACAGAATTAGCAAGGCTAATTCTATCAGTCAATAAAACCTGCAGGAAAAAACATGGATTTTCAGAAAACCTTCTAGAAAAGATCAGGAAAGTTATGAAGAATTGGAATGGCACATATGTTAGATTTAGGAGCAGCTAGCCTTGCTCATGGGCATGTGGCTAACTGGATATGACCTGTCTGTTTTTGGCAGCCAAATCCTTTTAGCATATGCATTCCACTTGAGTCTGGAAACCATACTTGGCATAATTGTCAGCGTAAAATGTTGTTAGCTGTATGCTGGAGTTGCAGTGTTCTGTTGTTTGTGTCGTGTACTGTAGCTATTAGTGATGAATTTGCAGTCTCTGTCATTTCTCTAAAGCAGAGGGTCAAACAATACTGCTGCAGTGAGGAGCATAATATACACACAGTGAGAGTGATGACAAAGAGAGACAAATGATTACTTGGATAATATATAGTACAGTGGCTGCCTACCTGCTTTGTATCAAATCCCATTATTCAATATGGCTTGTCAAGTAGAAATACAGGGATATTTCAAATATCTGAAACATACACTTGGGGTGGCACAAGTTCCTATAATTGACTTGCTGTGATATGATACTGACACTTCTTCACAGCTTTATTTTATAAAGCATTGAAGTAAGTAGTCCTATTAAGGCAGATTTCTCATGCCAATCCACACTTTTATTATAGTTGCGTGCTTGGATTTAATAACTACCACATCCCCCACGTCCCTCTAAGATGGCAAAACCTACAAATCTGTCTAAAGATAGATTAAGTTATTAATAAATCAGTATGAAATAAATAATGTGTGTGTGTGTGTGTGTGTGTGTGTGTGTGTGTGTGTGTGTGTGTGTGTGTGTGTGTGTGTGCGTGCGTGCGTGCGTGCGTGCATGCGCATGCGCATGTGTGTGCGCGCCGCGTGCGTGCGTGCATGCATACGCACATGCGTATGTGAGAATTGAATCTTGCAGTTCTATGAACCCTGCAGAATCCTCACAGCAAAAATGTAGGCCTACAGCATTTCTTATCACAAAAGCGCTGCACCAGGTTGTGTCAGAGCACTGAACCGTTACCAGAGTTATGTCACTGTTACCCTTCCAGGAACTTTGGCCAGTTGCAGTTGTGGTGCAGCAACTAATGTGATATATATAGAGGTCAAAGACGCTCTGCATGATGGAGAGGTTCTGAATGAATCAGCTGCAATGCCAGAGCTGTAATCCTATAGGTGCTACTCTTCCTCTGTCAGCCTGGGGAGAGACCCAAATGCTTCTCATCACTTGTGTATATGGTCTACACCAGTTCATTTCCCCTCCACCAGTTGTCCTGTATGACCAGGGGGAAGCAGTATACAGTATGAATCAGGTTTACTGCATGTTTTTATGAGGCTGGCTAGGATACACAAGGAGATACACCTATAGGGTATGATCACTGATGACACGAGGGAGAGAACACGCCTGCCCCTGGGCAGGAATCGAACCCGAGAGTTGTGAGGGAACCTACCAACTGTGCCACTGTGCACGTTCTTGCTACGTTATTATAATGAGGGATGCCAGCTTGCGAGTGTTTCAAGCATCTGTGTGTGAGAAATGAAACACACTGAGAAATCGTGCAGCGATATGAAAGATGGCTGCAAGCACCACTGTCTTTCCCGTTCCAAACAGGGGCGGATGTAACATGTCCCATTTGGGGGGGGGGCAAGATAACATGTTGGAGGGGCAAGAGAAAATGGTATGGGGGCCGCACCCATACCATTTTCAGTTACAGCTAGGACTTTTATTAGTCAAGTAAAGCATAAATAACAGTTGTTGTTGAAGTTGCAACAGACACTCAGTATGGATAAAGCTAAAGGTCTGACTCAGACCTTTAGCGTTTTCAGACCGTTTTCTGTTTTCAATGATGAAATGCTGTTGGTTTAGTGGTGCCAAAATTGTAGTTAGTAGCAGTAGTAGTGTTTCAAATCATTTTAAATATAAGCACTTTAATTTGAAATATCTTGGGTTGTTTTGCATGGCACCGTGTTTGGGGGCAGACTGGGTATTTAGGGGGGCATTCCCCCCCCCATGCCCACGCCTAGATCTGCCCCTGGTTCCAAAGCCCACAGCCTGAGCACTTATTCAAATCAAAGTCCCTGTCGTTCTGGCATTCAGCGTGACTAACAGGCCCTGACACAGCGATAGGTGCAGGGGGGTCCCAGGATCACTTCACACAACCGCACCTTCTGCCTGTTATAAGCTTCACTCATCACGCTCTGTCGCACAATGGCGTCACTTGCTGAAAAGAACAGCAATATGCTGGCATGCAACACTAATGTGTATAGATCATTCTATAGTACCATATGTAGGAACAACACACACACACACACACACACGCACACACGCACACACACGCACACAGTCACATACACACAATTCTAATCCGACAGCGGCACCAACACACAGGACACACGTACTGTAACCATCTACAGGCTCCGCCACAGCCCACAGACATGATGCAGAATGCATCCATGTGCGCACAAGCACATACAGTATATATGCTTGCATGCTTACACATTTCCATGCTCTGACCTGACATGACACTACTCATACCTGTAAAACTCTCACTATTGAAGCATGATACACTGTAACATACCCACACATGCACGTGCATGCACGCGCACACAGTAGCACACATGCCATGCCACTCTGCCTGTGACTCTAACATGTTTCTCATTAGGAGTGGCTTAGCAATAAATAGCCCCACCACAACACAAACCTCTTTCACACATGAATGAGCAAAGTGTGTTACATTAAATTGGATTCTGTGCTCCGTGCTTTAGACCAACAAGTTAATTATGAAATGTAGACAAATGTTTCACTTAAATGTCTATATTAACAGGCTTATTTTCACTCTCTTCTCTCATATCCCATGTGTATGGGATCGCGTGCACACACAGTCACACACACAGAGTGTAAGACATAGGCCTACTGCATCTGCAAGACCACACACATAGTTGCACACACATTTGCCCCCCCCCCCTCTCTCTCTCTCTCTCTCTCTCTCTCTCTCTCTCTCTCTCTCTCTCTCTCTCTCTCTCTCTCTCTCTCTCTCTCTCTCTCTCTCTCTCTCTCTCTCTCTCACACACACACACACACACACAAGCGCATGCACGCACACATTAATTAGTTAAATGCCGAGAGGGGATTTGGCATTCAACTAATTAATATACAGTAATATTCAATAATATGAATACACCGGTACAGTATATCATACCAATTCCTGACACGGACAACATGCACTCACACCGACATTATGGCCTCCCCGCTCCTCCTCTCTGTCACCTTTAACTTTCTCTCTTTCCTTATTGACCAGGCGACAGCTTGCCGGTAAAGGAAGGTAATCGGATGACCCTCCCTCTCCTTTTCTCCACCGTGTCTCTCTTGTTCTTTCTCTCTCTAATCCCAGACGTACTGTGTGAGGTAACCTGCTTTTCATAGGGACCACTGCAAAGCGTCTACTAAAATAGAATAGACCATAGCGACGAGACATGGGGCCTACTTGTTGAAAATAAGTGCTAAAAATGGACCGAGAAGGAAGTCCCCTCATTGTGTCGTCGGACAGTTCGTCGCGCTTATACACTACAGCTACGGTTAGCTGCTGTGCTTCCTGAACCTTGAAACAGTAAAGGGGGATTGCAGAGTATTCTGTAGGTGTATAGGACTTATCGGCCATTTCTGAGTGACTTCCAGGCTACTGAACTACCAGGAAAGGCTATAGGTGCTATAGCCTGCGACTAAAAAGTACAACTATACTTCAGCTTAAATTATGTCAAGTTGTCTTGACGCAATAAGCTGACCTCATATTCTTTACAGTTTAGCAAAACGTGTCCACTAGTCTATATCAGCACCAAGGACAGCGATCTCCTATTGGAAACACAAAAAGGCAGCGTATTGCTAAAGTCTAATGGTCCCACACGATCGTATTGAAAGCAATACAGCAACACTATGCCAGCGTTTCGATTCAGATCAGAAGCAACAGTTATGCCACTATAACAATTACACTTTTGATTCTACGGAAAGTCGACCATTTGTCTCATTTCGAGGCTATACGCTTCTCTCACCAAAATAATGAAAATAAATGAAGAATAAAACAAACAAGTACGAGCGGTCTGAAATTGCAGTAATGAAGCAAGCGAATCTGGCTTACCATGTTAGTCTCGTTGAAGCCATAAGCTTGTTATAGAGTCCACTTGTTTAGATACAGTTGGCGTGTCGCGGTCGGACAAGGCACATATCCCGAGAGGAATCCACGATCCAGTCCCTCACCCGACACTTTTTTTCACGGACAGCAGCGCAGCGCTCCGTCCTGACCCGTCGGGCTCCGTATCCGCGTTCACAACTAGACCAGAAACAACATGAAGCTTTGCCTGATAAACTCTGTCTACTCTGTACAATGGGCTGTTCTCTCAATTCGCTCTAAAACTTAGCTATCTTTACCCGAAAGTGAGTATAGCCTACAGTACGTCCGTATGAGTCGATGGCAGCTGCTATAGTGTCGGAAGACACACTGAGTAACAGTATCTTTCCTCTCCTCTCCGGTAGCCTATTCCCCTCGAGTGACTGCTCTCTCGACCAGAGAGAGAGAGAGAGAGAGAGAGAGAGAGAGAGAGAGAGAGAGAGAGAGAGAGAGAGAGAGAGAGAGAGAGAGAGAGAGAGAGAGAGAGAGAGAGAGAGAGACGCGCAGACAGAGGAGTAGACTGCACAAGCAATGGTGATCTCTGCACCATCATAATCTCATTATGTCCGCGGCAAAAGGCAGGTGGCTTAATCGGTCGCAGAATACAGGGGGTTGTTGTTTTCTGATCTGTAGCCTAAGGGGCTTTGGGTCCTTGGCTGGGGGCTAGGCTACCATATGCATTTTATAGTCCAGTACAAAAGTGCCTATACCAGTGGACAGTGGTTTTCAACCTTTTTCATAACAGGGCGCACTATTTATTCAGCCTTTGAGCCACAGACCACCATTGGAGGACATTTTATCACGCACAGACCCCCAAAACTAGAGATCTTCTTTTGCTTTCGTCCACCAGGTTGGATCATCAAAATGTGTAGTTTGGGCTAAGTCGCATGATAACTCTTGAGAGCGTAAAATGACACCAAATGGACCCGCAAGGATCCATTTGGTTTCATTTTCACACTCTCAAAGACATACATCATGGTTACCAAACTTTCCATCATTTAGCTGGGGACCACCTGGAACCCTCTCAAGGACCACAGGTGGCTGGACCACTGGTTGAAAACCACTGCCCTATGACTGAGTATTGGATATGCCCCCATTGCCTATACAGTATGCCTACATCGCATGTAAAATAAACATAGACCTATATTGTCACTTCTTCATCTAAATAACAAGTATGAAGTACTGTATGTCTTTCTTTGCAGTTTAAAAGGCTACAGTGTCGTTAGCATGGCCAATCCAAAACATGTACTGTAATTGTGATGGAATGGAACTTTGCTGCAAATGATTGCTCTTGAAATGTCCCAGGAATTCAAAGTTTTAAGCAGTGATACTTTTGTTTGATGCCTGCTGTGCCTTTCCCATAACCCCAAGGTAGGGTAAACATTAAAACAAATTAAGAGAAGGAACAGGAATAGATAGATAGATAGTTTCACAGCAGCCATTATAACAAATGTACAATACAAACACTGAACTTGGTAGATCATGCTTTTGGCTGCTGTAGTCGTAATACATGGAATGACCTGAACTACATTATGTCCCGAATTGTACATTATGTCCCGGGTTGTCTGTATACAGACAACCCTGGTTGTCTGTATACAGACAACCCTGGTTGTCTGTATACAGACAACCAGGGTTGTCTGTATACAAGACAACCCTGGTTATAAGACGAACCCATTTTTTAAAACTCATTTGTGTAAAAAGAACATTGGATGTCAAACAATATAGTCCCTAAATATAAGATTATTCTATGTATTTTTTAGGATATTTGCATTGAAAAAAACATGGTCAGGCCAAAAGGCTATTTGTTTTAATTTTTTTTTTTTTTTTGCTTTCATTCACAAACCTTTATTTTCAAACCAGTAAATGTATGCATGCACATGTATGCCCTTTGATTTCCTTTTCTTCTGATGTGGTGAGATGTTTTATATGATGTTGTGTTATTTGACAACCCTGAGTTTAATTACTCAGTGTTACTGTAACTTTGAGAATAAATAAAACTTGAATAATAACGGTCAAGGTCACCTAACGGGTCAAACAGGTTACTCGTGTGCATGCTGAATCATTGGAAATGCTCTGCACAACTAAATGCTCAAAGCTTCTTGGCATGGACGTCAATACCAAATTTTATAGAAATTGGCAGAGTGTGTATGGACAGAATAAGTACATCATTGGCTTATGGAGCCTTCATTTCTCAACATAAAAACATGGAGCAACGTTTTAGATTGGTGCTGTGTGTGGAAAGATTTTATTTCTTTGCAGATCGCAAACAATGCCAGGAGGGGTAGTGATTTAAGTGTTTGTCATACAATTCAGATTGGCACAAGATCTAAGATAAAGAATCAAGGGTCATGGTAGCAAATTTAGTATTCATGATGGGAGTCATATGTGTAATGGAGTTTCATGGCTAGGTCAAATGATGCATGAGTTATGCCTGGTGGCCAAATTCTGCATTCTAAATTTCAATCGATTCCATTAATGCCAATGGGAGTACGGTTGGTTTCTTGGCATGACCTGCTGCTATTCTGCCAAATTTCATAAATAGCAACTGTGTGGTAAGAACCAAAAAGAATAAGACTACTTTACAAACAAACAAATATTACTGCTTGGCGGCATACAAATGATTCTCAGATGATGATCATTCAGATGATCTGAGGCACTTTTTCCAAAAATGTTTTTTTTCAAAAATCCACCTGCTGGTGGCACTATAACAGGCTAATGTGAAAAGTGTGTGGTTATATTTGTCTGCCTAGTAGGTAAGTGTGTTTAAAAAAATCATGTAAATATAAAAAAATCACATAAATAGTTGTGTGCCAATTATATAGAATATGAAATATGGGATTGGTCCGTCTTGATCACATGACTGTAGAGATACCGTGTAATGATTTGTGGGATTTTGCAACAGCATCTGGTGAAGTAATATGAGATAATGTGTTTTACAAAGTTCAGCCTCTTGCTGGCGATATAAAACGTGGATGTGAAAAATACATTCATACAGGTTCTTCCTTGTCTTCTAGGGAATGTACAGTACATGCAAAGTTTCATACGGTGCATTCATAGGTAAAAGTGTGAAAAAGCTGCCTCCTGGTGGTGTTATAACACGCCACTCTAAAAAATGTGGGGCAGAGGTTCATTGAAACATCCACAGCTTTAGTCGTATGATAAAGGTGGAGGGGTTAGGGGAGGGGCTGATAATGTGATGTCACTATATTACAGTTTTTTTTCATTGGCATGTTTGACTGGAAAGGTTCAGCCCGCAGGGAGATAGCCTAAATACAAAGGGAAGACATCATTGCACAGAAAAACCACAACAAGGGTGTAAGTACTGTCACCTCTTAAACATGTATAATTGGTATAAAGTCATGGCACCCTTTAAGTGACTATATTCAGTGTAGATAAACAATAAAAAGGTTGAGATATGGTACTTCGGGTACAAACCAGGACATTGTTTTTCATATGATAAGGATGTCCCCTTCATGAAACGGATTGTCCCAGGTTTACAGAGGGTTCCAAGAAAACCCTCTGTAATGTTCTTCCAACTCGCACAGTTGGACCACAGGAAGCGTCACTACATCCAAGGAGAGACAGCAAGATCATTTTGCGATTATTATGCAATCCAGGCAGAAAATCCAGGCAGTGTGGTGTGTGTGTGTGTGTGTGTGTGTGTGTGTGTGTGTGTGTGTGTGTGTGTGTGTGTGTGTGTGTGTGTGTGTGTGTGTGTGTGTGCGTGCATGCGTGCGTGCGTGTGTGCGTAAGTGCACGCATGTGCGTGTGTGTATGCGGACCAAAGTGTGTATTTCACACACTTTGGTCTAAAAGCTGTCGATTCGCGATTGATCCAAATATTGGTATTCTGATGCCGTTGGATGTAGAGATACTGTCTGATTAAAGCAATTAGCTGGGAGAAAATGACAGAGGATTTACTTGGAACACCCTTTTTCAGGATGGACATTTTTGGTGATAAGCTCAAAGCTTACACAGTAAATAGGGATTTTGATTAGACTGCTTGGTAACCAATTGCAACGCCTTTACAATTTGTTCATCAGACTCGGCGGCTATTAAACAGAAATTCTGATTGAACCTCTTTACGTCAGCGATTCTGTTTGAGCTGATTTGTAACATCAGCAAAAAAAAATTTGGAGGTGCAACATCAATACTGATTGGATGGATTTCTTATAGTGATGTTTATGTGTGTGTGTGTGTGTGTGTGTGTGTGTGTGTGTGTGTGTGTGTGTGTGTGTGTGTGTGTGTTGTGTGTGTGTGTGTGTGTGTGTGTGTGTGTGTGTGTGTGTGTGTGTGTGTAAAAGTCCATATATGCCTGTGTGCCAGTATATATAGAAAATAGAAAGCTGTACCCTGTACAATCAAGACTCATCAATTCTTACTGTATTCAGAACACAGGCCTTTCCTTCTACCTCTAATGCTACAGCCAAAGATAGTCTGCCCATCATATTCAATGGACAGCACTGAAAAGACAGCCGCTGGGATACTGTATAGAGTCCCAAGTTACTTGGCAACAACCATAGACTAGAGTGGCATGGCTGCGAATAGCTCTCATCCTAAATTGGGTTAGGGTCAGGTATTTGTGTTAATGTAAATCGAATGATTTACATACATTCTGTAATCTGACGAGTTCATTCATGCATGTATTATAGTAAAGGTTACTATTTTGGGTGTAATGTTCACCACATTAGAATATGTTGTATACTGATACATCATACATGTCCAGCCCAGGCGCAGAGGGACAGGTCCTATCTTAAAGAGGGGATGCCATGATTTTTGTATTTTTTCCAATTTTGCACATATTTAAGAGGTGACGGTATGTAAATAGACCCCTTGGTGTGTTATTCATGTGCAATGATGTCTTCCCTTTGTATTTAGGGTTTCTTCCTGAGGGCTGAACCTTTCCAGCCAAATGTGCCAATGAAGAAAACTTCAATATAGTGATATCACATGCTCAGCCCCTCCCCTAACTCCTCCCCCTTTATCATGCAACTAAAGCTGTGGGCGTGGCTTCAGTTCAGGTGGATCTCCACCCATCACCACCCACCAGGCAAACCAGGCATACTTAATGAACTGACTGGGTGGAATCATAAAAATGACAGTTTAACAAACACTGCACATTAATACCTGATGATCATGTTTTAGGGTAGAAAAAAAACATGGCACTCTATCTTTAAGTATTTATTCTGTTAGGATATTTTTAGGAATTTCTTCCCAGTAGTTTTATTACCGGTAGACAGGTTAGTGCGAGACAGATTCGAACTCGGGTTCAAAATGCTTGCTTCTGATAGGCAATCGCTGGTGTGTTATTTCTGGATAATGACCGCTCTACTCTAACAGACTAATCAAAGTCTGTTTAAGAATGTTTGAAGACATTTGAAGCGAGAAATAAACAATTCTGTTGTTGCAGCAACTAACTCTCTTCCTCTGCTGGCTCACCGGCAAGCGTAGCTATGGTAGGTAATGAATGGCTAGGTGGAAATTATTGAAAAATAAATCACCTTCAGGGTGATTATGCCACTTCCTCGTCAACATTTTACTATCAACAGACAATTCAATATCCCTCTCTTATTATACGAATGAATATATCTACCAGTCAGCAATTAATATATGAACATAATCTAATCTAATCTACATTAACATAATGTATACACGCATACATATACTATAGTTATCACCAGTGTTTGCGATTATTACAAGAACACAAGAAGAGTAAAATAAAGGGGGGTCCAGATGATGAGATTTAGTTCCTATACCACTGTGATCTTACCTGCTTGTCCATCTGCTCTGCTCTGTGGGATTACACTAAATCCTGTTGAGCTATACTGGGTAATAGCACGCAGCTCTCATCAGCAGGTGAGGATTTCTCATGACAAAAACAACAGGAAAAATAGACTTCTGTCTGTGCCAACAATAGGTGAATGAATGGTCACACCAGATAAAACAGAGCAAAGAGTTCCACATTCAAACCACTACATCAGATTGCTGGACTATCCAGATTAAAATCAGACTGAATTTTGACCTATTCAGATTAGAATCATTAATAAAAAGTCAGACCACCACAGTCACCTAAAGATTGTCTCTTGCCTGATTAAATGGAGCAACACCCGAAAGCTTGTTCAGCAAGTCAACTCAACTTGCCACTGCTAGTAGACACGTGATACATTCGTCTCACTGCAACACATACCCCACACCCACTTTTGCAATAAGGTGATCTACTTAGGGTGTGAAATGCACTGCTCATATTCTCTCTCCATGCACAGCATGCTGCAATGCTGCTCCACTGCAGGTTGCAGCCATTGTCACTCACTACAATTGCAGCTGCAGATGTTGTGTCAACAGATCATCTACACTAGGTCTAGACTAGAGGGAATCCTCCCTCGGCCAGGACCTGTATTAGTGCACTGTTGTTGGTCTTGAGTAGCTGAGCTATTCAGCTATACCAGCCTCCACCATGTAAAGGCTAAGGCTCTGAATCTAGTCTCCTATTTAAGCTTTAAGGGCTATAACTATAGCTTGTGTGCTGCCATGGTGTGAACATAAAAAAATACAATGTAGACACAATACTGTAGATACAGTAGCAGGCAATGTGTTAGCACATGCCATGACTCTGCGAGGGCTCCACTCACATAGTCTCACCCCTGTGCTGCAGTGCTACACAGGGGGAGAGAATCAGGGGCCTTGAGATTTTTACAGTCAACTAAAGTACAAAGTAAAATCACATATTGATTTCACTATAAGCACCAATATGAACTTATGAAGCGGGGAACTTATGAACTTATGAAGAACTTATGAATTCTCACTGGGAATATGAAATTAATGTCTTGATGTACTGTCGCCGAAGATGAGGATTTTGTGGAGCTGGTGCCGAGGTGCCTAGCAAAAGGCTGAAAAAGGACATGTAACCAAGACTAATTTTATTACAGTCACGGTACTCCACTTCACAGAAGGGCAGAGGGGTTACACGGTTCAAGGCCACCGAGTCGATGTAATCCCTCCCTCTGAGCCTTGGTCTTTCCCATAGGGACGTGCACCGAGGACTTCCCTAGGGAGATGCTTAAGAGGCATCCTAACCAGATGCCCAACCCACCTAACCTGTCTCCTTTCCAGACAAAGAAACAGCAGCCTCTACTCTGAGTCTCTCCTGTGTGACTAAACTTCTCACCCTATCTCTGAGAGATTCCAGTCACCTGTCGAACACAACTCATTTTGGCTGCTTGTTTTCACTGCCTCATTCTTTTGGTCATGGCCTATACTTCTTGACCATAGGTGAGAGTAAGAACAAGGATTGTTTGGTAGACAGGGAGATTTGCCTTCAGGCTCAACTCTCTTTTTATCACAACAGTGTGGTACAGTGACTGCAATGCCACCCCTACTGCTTCGATTCTCTGGCTGATCTCCTTCTTCCTGTTTCCCTCACTCATGAACAAGACTGCGAGATACTTAAAAATCTTTCTCCTGTGGTAATGCCCCATTCCCTACTTGGACTGCACAATCCATCGGTTCCCTGCCGAGAATCATGGCCTCAGACTTGGAGACGCTGATCGTCATCCCATCCACTGTTGTACACTCAGCATCAAACCGGTAGCAATACATGCAAGTATGCTTGTATAACAGCCACACATACCTGTATCTCAGCTCTGCTCTGTTTGGAAACTGTAATGTCTGTTCCTTGTTTTTTATCCTCACAAAAATAAATCCTTAGATGACTAATAGCCATACAGTAGAAATTGGTTTATTAACCATTTAGTCAGTAAAACAACGTTTACTGCTTACAGTTATGTGAAAGTAGATTTGAGAACTGCTGCTTTCACAATGTCTACTGGGCTGACTATTAAAAATACTGCTTTGTCTCCCCAGTGGCATAAACTGCAGACCAACAATGAAAGAAATCCAAGGCAATGGCAGTGAAAATACATATACGTATACAGTATATATACATGTATAATCATTTATTTATTTATTTATTTATTTATTTATTTATTTATTTATTTATTTATTTATTTATTTATTTATTTATTTATTTATTTATTTATTTATTTATTTATTTATTTATTTATTTATTTATTGAGCAGACAAGTGACATGGGACCAGTAGGTCTTGAACAGGATAAAAGTTATACACAAGTAGAATACATTTGATCTGCATGTGGGAGGAAAAATGCTTTAATAACAACAAAACAACTAAAAAAGGTTTGGTCAACTAATACCAAAGAAATTGTTAATGGAATCATCAATTATAAGGTGAGAGAGCCCTTTTTAAACTCTTATGTTTTCAATTTGTGTTGTTAGGCTCCCATTATACTAGCCTTTTTAAAGCAATTTACTTAGGAATAAATATGACTCCCCTTTGCAGCATTCTGATGACTGATTATGCTTTCCTCCATTTTCCCCATTAACCCCTCTAACAATGCTCTGCAAAACCGTCTGGGATTTGTTGTTGCCAACTACTGTGTAATATGTTATATTCATTATTATTCTGTCACGGCACAGGGTGTAGCTAAGGTAATTGGGGTAGAGAGAAAGTAAATGCATAATAATTACACCTGACAACAGTGTAAGATGTTTTAAAAGCCTTATGTTATTCCCATTGCATCACCAACCAAGTGTGAAACCAACTATGAGTAAGACCAATTTCATGACTCTGAGTGACAGAATATATGCACAGTTGTATCTATACAACTAGAGGAGATTATATTCTGTTTGAAAAAAGAACAGACTCAAGAGGACAAATCCACTGAACATTTAAATGTCAAATTCAGAAACACAATTAAATCAATGTCTAGACATTTGCCTGACTTTGAAGCGAGATGGAGAGACGCGAAATTAGAGAGAGAGATGATAGGGCATGAAAAAGTGATAGAGGAGCCAAAAGGAATACTTGATTTCCACAATAGCAGCAGTCAAGTCAAAACATTTGTAGATTGGCTGTTTTGATGCACAATTAGGCCATACGACAAATTATAAATCTGGCTTAAGAAAAGAAAGAGATCATGCAAGAGAGAAGCAGAAATAGAAACAAAGGCAACAGAAAACATATGATGAGAGAGAGCAAGTGAAAGGGGAAGATAAAAGGAAATGTCTCTATTTATCCATCCTTCCATCATTAAATCCATCCTGGGTTGGAGCCCTTCCTAGTTCATTTGATGCAGCAGATGTTAATAGCTTAACGGGGCCATGCAGTAAGTGTTTAATTAGGTCTGGGGAAAATGATTTATTCAACACATCTGGGACCATAAAATAAAACTCTCTGGACTGTCCTTTACAGCTCCCAGGCTTCTAAATAAAGCCACCATGGATTCTCTTTCGAACTTCAAAAGTAAAATGGTGTTCGCTGTGGAGAAGGGGGCCTACCACAAATTGGACTCCACGCAATGCAGTAGAAATGCAATTTTGCTGAAAGGTCAAGTGTGGAATGAGAACAGTTAGGATTAGATTGACATAACAGGAACCATATAGTAAGTACATTGTCATTCATTCACATATGCTAGCTGATATCAAACTAAATGTATTAAAGGGGAATTCCACCCATGTTCAAGATTGTACAAATGCTCTCTCAGGAAAAAAAAGGATCAGAAAGAAAAAGCATTAACATGCTGAGACACATTCTCAAGATGTACAGTACTTCTCATGTTATTGATTTTTTTCATACATTTCTAGGAAACACACTTTTTTTATTATGTGACCATAATATCTCATTAATGACATTGGTGGAATTGTACTTGACGCTGCCCAACTGTGTAATTTTACATCAAGTATCGTTTTATGTTGCAGGTCACAAAACCCAGTGGTGGTATCTTTTAGTTAGTCTTGAGTCCTGAACTATGCTGAAGCACTGCAAAACCTGCGGTGCAAATAGACTAGTGAGATACAGTACTGTTTCCAAATGTGGAAATGCGCAGTAGCCCATCGATTGATCATTTGGGGAAATTTAGTGTGTTCTTGGTTCTTCACTAAGAAACCTTTTTACACAGGGCTTAAGGGCTTTACTAGTAACTCCAGGATAACTCAGGCTTTAGCCCCGAGAAAGTGAAGGCTCCACCTAACTCCAGTATTGCCCAGAGACTAATTAGCCCTGATCTGGGACAATATTAACCCCACATTTGCAGGGTTAACAACATCCCTCAAATTAACTGCAGTGAGAACAAGGCCTAAATTCAATATGAGCCAGCTTCTATGATAAAAAGAAAACTGTGGGCTGGAATTAAATATTGTCCAACTACTGTACATAAACCCTATACTCCATTGACTGGCGTCCCTTATGGGGCATCTGGAGAACTCGCCACTTGCCAGTTTTCCCACTTTTGATTTACTTTTAAATTGCATTGATTTGGTATCATTGGTATCCTCAGACTCACCTATTTATTTTTTATCTAGATGACCATTTAATTGGCCAAAACAATTTGATCACTTTGGAAATTAACACAAAAAAATGACCATCACAGATACAAATAATTAATCACCTGCTGCAAATGCCATGTTTAAAGGTAATAGAGGCAACTTTTTAGCCAAAAATCCGAATAGATATATAGCTATATTTTTGCATTTTTCCCCTCGACGTTGCTTCTACTTTGTTTGACAGTTCAGTGACAAATGAGACTGAACTAAACTGCAGATGGAGGGGGGTGTTTCAGGCTGCAGATCTGGTTACTCTGTGCTATTGTGTGAAAATGGCAAACGCCTCATGGGCTTTAAACAGCATTTCAGCAATGAGCAGTAAATAGAAACCGATCTACCGCTAATCCACCTTCTGGGTGGCTTCTCGGCATTTGCTGGCTAAACTCGCGGACTGCACTAACATTAAACTTTCAGGGGCCCAAACTATCATCCCAGGGGCCACAATTGGCCCACAGGCCGCATGTTTGAGACCCCTGTCCTACAGCATAGATGAACGATCCAGTGGCTTAAGCTACTGCAGCTTATATCAATATGGCTTTCGATAGAGTTTATGGAATAATGGTCTCACTGCTGTTTCACACAGTTACACCAGTGCTAGTTTAAACAGAGCATGTTAGATTTACATAATCCTCTAGACTATACAGTGAGAGAAACGTGCTCCCAGAAGGCTAATTATAAAATAGATATGTACAGGTGAGAAGTGCAGTGTGTTTAATACTATAGCGCGTATAGTTAAATAAATAAAAAGGGCTTAACAGAACACAAAAAAGATTAAATCTACACTGGCAAGACATTTAAACTAAAGGGCTGTTTTTCTTCAAACACCTTGTGTGCAAAATCAAGCGGTACTCCTGCGTGGCAGTTAATTGGCTTCCCACCAGAATTACATAAATCGACGGAAAAAAATCTAAATAACTTTTCCATGTGTTTTCCAATGGGGAGCTAGGTTGCACATGCATGTTCAACAAATGGTCTCCAGGTCTGTTAGTAAGCCATTTGTAAACCTACTGTAAACCTTTTTAGTTATTACAATAACTGTATGATTAAATGAATGCATGTAATGCTTATTTTATGACCAAAGTAAAACTAACTGAACTGAACCTACAGTATGTTTCAGAGAATAGAATTCGGGTTTTAGCGTCACATCAGGCACAGTCCTTATAACCACCATTTCATTCTCATCATTTCTCCTACTTTTCCCACATGGCCTCAGAAAGATTACCCAGACAAAATACTGACACATAATCCTGGCCGCAGACAGGCCCTGGAGGAACGCCAGTTCAATCAGCTCCAGGTCTGATTTATGCTCCACATGACTTCCTTAACAACAACACTACACGCTAATAGCATGAACCCAAAGCTGTTTACAATGTGAGCTCTGTGTCTGTGTGTGTGTGTGTGTGTGTGTGTGTGTGTGTGTGTGTGTGTGTGTGTGTGTGTGTGTGTGTGTGTGTGTGTGTGTGTGTGTGTGTGTGTGTGTGTGTGTGTGTGTGTGTGTGTGCGCACGCGCTACTGCACGCACGTGTGAAATGTGGATTTGATTGCCTCCCGTTAATGGAGCCCAAACCCATTCAAGTTCCAGAATGCTGAAATGCACGTATATGCACGCACGCACGTACACGGACACACACACAGACAAAGGACAATGGTTCAGATTAACATAAACATGAGTGAGAGTGACCTACAAAGAGTACCCTTGTTGCCAAAACAAACACTTTTATTACATCATGCAATATTTGGGAATGGGCAGTGAGCACACACACACACACACACACACACACACACACACACACACACACACACACACACACACACACACACACACACACACACACACACACACACACACACACACACACACACACATTTCACGAGTAATGGGAATGTCTATTGGGATTGCCTAATTTAAATGGCCTGCATGTCATTATGTGGTCCCATTGTCATTCCCCCTAGTGATACTTTCAGTGGCAACAGAGGACTGGTTCATTAGCAGCTCTCAATCTTTGACTACTTAGAGGATGTGAGAGACTAATGGAAATTACCTGAGACTGAACATACAGTTCACTCACAGTCACACGACTACAACTTATGCTCTGGGTGGACACCGGCCAGTAATGATGCAAGTTGTGATCAATGCAAACATGGAATGCATTACCCACTATAATCAAATGCAGCAGTTCTGGACAACTGAAACTCTACCTATGCTTCTATGTGGACTTTAGTGGTAAGATTGGCAATTCTGGAGGTCAACCACCACTTCCACCGACTCAATGCCTGACATTGAACTTCCTTGGGCCCTCAGTGACCCGCACAGCAGTGTGTTGCTCATACTTCTCTCGAGAAATCCAAACCACATCCGAAATGGTTGAGAAATGACATTTACTCTGTGTGTGTGTGTGTGTGTGTGTGTGTGTGTGTGTGTGTGTGTGTGTGTGTGTGTGTGTGTGTGTGTGTGTGTGTGTGTGTGTGTATACGTGTGTGTGTGTACGGGGGTGTACGTGTGTGTGTGTGTGTGTGTGTGTGTGTGTGTGTGTGTGTGTGTGTGTGTGTGTGTGTGTGTGTGTGTGTACACACCAGTGACAAAAAAAACAACCAAACGCACAGACACAGCCAGCTAGCCATGGACGGACACACATAGCTGCTTAATGAAGTGGTTGCACCACTTAAAGACTTGGAGAGATGCACCTCCTTTGACTATGGATGCTGCACAATCTTTCATAATGTAGCCTACATGTATAGCATTCAGGATCTAACAACACTAAAAGGCAGATAAAAGAGGCATTGCCCGCAAGTGCAGGCGTGCCGTGCGCGCACACACACACACACACACACACACACACACACACACACACACACACACACACACACACACACACACACACACACACACACACACACGCACACGCACAGAAGCCCTTATCCTAGGCATTCATCATTTTCTCCAATACGGAATGTAATGATTCCTTTTTCATAAGGGACAGGACTTTCAAAGTGGTATTAGGGCAAGAACAGGTTGTGCTGCAGGCTAATCAGCCCTGTTAACCTTTGCCAGAATCAGGGTAGATAGGCTGCACCCTATTTGACCAACCTGACCTTCAAACAACCCTGAAATGGTTTGAATTACGGCTAAATAGGGATGCTGCATGCGCTTCCACTGAAATTAGGAAAAGCAGATGTCAGGATTTATGGTCACTGGCACACACTGTACCAACTATAGTGGTACATACCTTTGAAACAAAAGCCAAGTAGGAACATGTCATGCCACAGCATAGGCCCAACTACATGGTCAATTGTGACTCACATTAGTGCTCCGTTGTGATTGTTCCGTGATTGAGCACAGCACAAGTTTTGCCAACATGTGGAGTCATGGTCAGCACTCTCAACTCTTAGTTCTGAACGAAAACTTCTGCCTGAACTCCCAGAGAAAATACCCCACAGCAGGGCCATTTTCACAGCAGCCACTAAAGCAGGCATTGCCTTTTGTCTTCAAAGCCCATCAAATTAATTACACAAAACATCAAAATATTCCTCCTCTGATCATCATTGACTAAAATCACACATGTCCAAACCGTTTTCACAGGGGGACAAAATATTAAAACACCCAAGCGCCAACTGCATTAGCAAATCCATCCAGAGGTGCACGGTAAAATAATGAAATAAAATAGCCTTGAACCCTTACAGATTAATTGTAATCTGGGAAATGACAAGTGAATGAAAAACTTGCTGCTGGGCGAGCGGCTCGTAATACAAATCAGGTTTGAAGCCAGGGCCAGCATAAAATTGTTCTCTGGGTCTCAATTGGCCGTCTGGCCAAATCTCTGACTGAAGGTACTTCAATGTCCTGATGTGAATCAGCAAATCATCACAGGCAACACAAGGCATGTTTGGTACGCCTTTTTACAAAAACAAAACGGCTGTTGATAAGCCTCAAGGACCAATTCATTCATGCAGTATTCTTCAGCCTTAACCTTTTGCATAAAAACTGCTGTCACCTGCATTCAAAACTGTGCAGCCTGAATGAATCTGTTGTATGGCAAGCTTGAGTGCCCTGAAAGGCACCTTATTAATAATGAAGGGGATTATCATTATTATTATTACCCCTATTATTGTTGTTGTTGTTGTTATTAACCCAGCCCTTCACATCTGCAACATGTTCAAACTCACACACAAAAAAGCAGGAGGAGTGAGATCAATGTGCGACTATGGCAGACGTCGCTGTCTCTAAAAAAAAAAAGGGTTCGACCTCTGTCATCAAGTATACTCTATTGAAGGTCATATTATATAACTGTCATGTCTCATCCTGACTCATCCTGGTTTGACATGTCAACCAATTTCCGCTGTTTATTTATAATTATCTCACTAACTCCATAATAGAACTTTGTTTTGTTTTCAGTTTTGAGCTGATCTGTCTTATGTTCTTCCCAGCCTTAATTTTGCCTTCTATACCCCGTTTCCAATTCCAACTCCATCCCTTTCTCCAATTACATTCACAACATCAATAATTCTTTCTGTTTATCAAAACTCAAAGCCAAAAGAGAGAGCAATCTCTGGGAACAAACAACCACACCAACATATAGGGTGTGCCAAAAGCTCACACTCGGATATGTACCTTAGATAGCATTTTAGATAGCAGGCTAGGTATGTAGACATAGTATTTCATAACCATTATAGCCTAAAGATTGTTTACTGTTATTTAGGTTTACGGTTCTTTAGGATTCACATTAACTAATCAGCATGTACATTATATATTGAGATGCCTTTCCCTTTATTTATTCCTTAAATGTCAGTCGCTCTGGATAAGGAACATCTGCAAAATGCCGAAACTATAAATTGTGTACATTTCAATCAGATATAACCACAAACAAAATGAGCCAATATATTGCTATAGGATGTGAACAGAAGTGTAGGCAGAAAGGTATAATAATTCAATATGGCATTCAGGGCAACATTTTTCTCCCTGCTCAGCACAATTAGAACAGCCATAAGAGCAGGGAGATGTAAATATAATATACATTAACAAACCTCTAGCGGAGCGGCTAAGTGATATAATACTGCATTTTAGGTTACAAGCATGAAAATTGGTATGAGTGGTGTCCAGGGGTCACTTGACAAGAAAATTGACAGAGGCAATTGAAATTTCAAAATGGCGGCCATTTTTCCAAAATGGCTGTCACCTTAATGGAACAGTCAGTGATATAATGGTTTATTTGTTGATGGAACCATGAAAATGGGCATGATCACTCTCCATGTGTCACTTGCCAATAAGCCACCCCCAGCTAGTTGAAATTTCAAGATGGCGTCCATTTTTCAAGATGGCCAACACCATTTAAGTCATATAATAATGGTTTATTTCGTGGTATAAGCATGAAAATTGGCCTGTGCAGTCTCTGTGAGTCACTTGACAATAAGTCACCCACAGTTATGTGAAATGTCAAAGTGGTTGCCAATTTCAAGATGGCTACCTCACCTAAATAGCAATGTAATTGTTTATAGTGACACAAGCATGCAAATTGATATGAGCCGTCTCTAAGGGTTGCTTCACAAGAACTACTCCCAGCCACTTGAAATTCCTTTGGTGATCATAGATGGATTATAAAAGAGTGTGCCCTGGTAGTATATGCACTACCAGGGCACACTGGTGATATATCACTGCTGTTAAACTCAGAATGGGGTTCAATGTCAGGTTGAAAGGTAGTCTCCCATAATGCTGTCTAATTTACCCCAAAACAGTTAGATAGTCGCATCTGAATTGACAGGTTGTTCCAGCATGGGAGAGTTTAGCCAAGGTTAAAGGGGTTTTAGTTAACCGGATAGTGTACAGATTGCACAGGATTTAAATTACATAGGATGAACAATGGACTAACTGTAGTGCTCAGGGCATGATCTTAGTTGTTTTGCATACACCAAAAAGGTGGGAGGTTGTAAAAAACGGTAAAAGAGAGGTGGTATATAAGGATAATACCTCAGCCTCTGCTTTTGCTGCAGGCCATTCACAGAATGGAGTTCGAACTCCATATGAAAAAGGTTGAAAAACCACAGATAGTAAGCAACGAGTCAGATTAACCTGTTTTTGCAGTAACATCAATCACATGTATTTTGGGTTTTTAGGATTACCAACCACTGGATTATCAACCAATGGATGCGTAGACCATAGATTACTGTCACATATTGCTGGAGAGACAGCAAAATCAATTTTCCACTGATTCAGATGGCCGTGGCCGGTAGTCCAAAATGAGGCTCGACCATTCGCGACTGATGGTTAACGGTTATAGGGGACTTCCCTCCTCTACCTTTAGAAAAGTTAGAAAACAGTCGTGACCATTGCATCGGTTGGTCATTTACTATTGGTCATGAGTCATTTGCTATAATATTCTGTCGCCCTTTGCCAGTGTGTAACCAGAGTAAGTTCTCATGTGTGATCTGTTAGTTGTTAGTGAATACCTATTTCATATGTATATATGAAATATGTATATGTATATATGTATATACATACATTTCACTAACTCCTGACACTAATGCCTGTGAGCCACACCATATCCAAAACGGTAGGGAAATAAGAGGTGCAGTTGCGTCTTTCTGTATTTAGACAGACACAGAGACACTGAAAAAAAAATACAATCAGGCGATTGCAACCGTCCAATGGGGTCGAGATGTCCTGGTTTAGAACCTCTGTGGAGAGTTGATGCACATTGACCACGACACTACAACACTAAAGTTACCATATATACACGTACATAAGCATGAGGAACATAGGGCCTAATTTGGGTGAGGGAGCTGAGCTGAGCAGCTGAGCTGAGGGAACATAGAGCTGAGGGAACATGGGGCTGAGGGAACATAGAGCTGAGGGAACATAGAGCTGAGGGAACATGGGGCTGAGGGAACATGGAGCTGAGGGAACATAGAGCTGAGGGAACATGGGGCTGAGGGAACATGGGGCTGAGGGAACATGGGGCTGAGGGAACATGGGGCTGAGGGAACATGGGGCTGAGGGAACATGGGGCTGAGGGAACATGGGGCTGAGGGAACATAGAGCTGAGGGAACATGGGGCTGAGGGAACATAGAGCTGAGGGAACATAGAGCTGAGGGAACAGAGCTGAGGGAACATGGGGCTGAGGGAACAGAGCTGAGGGAACATAGAGCTGAGGGAACATAGAGCTGAGGGAACATGGGGCTGAGGGAACAGAGCTGAGGGAACATAGAGCTGAGGGAACATGGGGCTGAGGGAACATGGGGCTGAGGGAACATAGAGCTGAGGGAACATAGCACTGAGGGAACATAGTGCTGAGGGAACATGGGGGTGAGGGAACATAGCGCTAAGGGAACATAGAGCTGAGGGAACATAGCTCTGAGGGAACATAAGGGAACATAGAGCTGAGGGAACATAGCTCTGAGGGAACATAAGGGAACATAGAGCTGAGGGAACATAGAGCTAAGGGGACATAGGGCTGAGGGAACATAAGACTGAGGGTAACCGCAAGGTTACCGGCTCGATCCCAGGCTCCCCCAGAGTTAATGTCGAAGTGTCCTTGAACAAGACAATGAACCCCTAACTGCTTCTGGTGTGTGTGTGTGTGTGTGTGTGTGTGTGTGTGTGTGTGTGTGTGTGTGTGTGTGTGTGTGTGTGTGTGTGTGTGTGTGTGTGTGTGTGTGTGTGTGTGTGTGTGTGTGTGTGTGTGTGATGGTAAGGGGGCTTGTGAAGCTATGCCAGTGGGAGGCAACTCCTGATAGGATTTACCAAACTGGACAGGTCATGGGTGAGAAATCAGACAAAAAATAGTCAAGCCACCTCTCTTGAGAGAGCCTTTTGAGGTGTCCAATAGATTTCTTTGACTGTATGTATCAACATATAAACCCTAATATCACTTAACTGCACCAATAAGGTGGCGGCCATCTTGAAAAATGGCCATCTTGTAATTTAAAGTAGCTGTGTGTGGCTTACTGTCAAGTGACCCACAGAGGCTGTTCATGCAAATTGTCATGACTCGTATCATCAAAAAAAGTATCACTTAACTTATGCACGTAGCTGTCGGCCATCTTGAAAAATGGACACCATCTTGACATTTCAACTAGCTGGGGGTGGCTTATTGTCAAGTGACTCATGGAGACTGATTATGTCAATTTTCATGTTTGTATCATCAAATAAACCATTATGTCACTATAATTATGCATTTAGGTGGCGGCCATCTCGAAAAATGGACGCCATATTGAAATTTCAACTAGCTGGGGGTGGCTTATTGTCAAGTGACGCATAGAGACTGATTATGGCAATTTTCATGCTTATATCACCAAATACACCAATATATCACTCCATTGTTCCACTAAGGTGACAGCCATCTTGAAAAATGGCCGCCATTTTGAAATTTCAATTGCCTCTGTCAATTTTCTCGTAAAGTGACCCCTGGAGACCACTGATACCAATTTTCATGCTTGTAACCCAAAATGCAGAATGCTTATGAAAATAAGCACTTAGCCGCTCCACTACTCCCATGGGGAACAGAACTAGCACAGAGTCCACTGGTGGTGCTGGGGTGGTGGGAGAAGACAACACATAACAACAAAACAGGGAATTATGTGGGCGTATTGGTTATGTGTAGATTGGTTTTGCCTTCATGGCAGCCATAACACTTCCTTTAACCTTATGTCAGCAACACAACACCAGTACTTCTTCCACCATTGCCTAAGATTCCCTACAGATGTTATGTCTAGTTCGTATTACCGGACTAGCACACTCAGTGTTTGGGCCAAATGCGCAAAGACACCCACATTCACGCACGCACATACAAACCCAAAAGTCTGTTTCCAAGGCAGTGTGTTTGTTAGCAGCGTCATTCCCACAGTAGCACTATAGAGGATCATTCTGTAATAATCAGTGCATGTGATGCCACTGGGAACTCCATACAGCCCAAGGGGACATGCACATGCACACACATGCATGCAGACAGGATGATGTATTTAAAGGTTTCATGACATTCATTTTTAATTTTATATATATTTTTTTGTTTTTTTCTTTTAGGCGTTACCTGTTTGACCTCAATTAGACCCAAACAACATGAACTTTGAACAATAAATGAACATTCACAGCATTTTCTGTGCCATGGGGTTTTCTGTGTTATGAAGCATTTTGAGCTGCAATGAAGACAACATTTTGCGACCAATGTCACTGTAGAAGGATTTTGATTTCAAATTGGCTAGCCAATCAGGACTAGGTCCTCATAGGCAAACTGAGAGGATATACTGTAGGTCAGGTTTCACCTAGCCTCGACACCCAGGCTTTCATTTTCGTTCGCCTTGCGCGAAAACGGAAAGCCTGGACTAACGCACGTTGGAAAGTGGCCTTCAAGTGGGAGTGAACCTTCCGGGGTGGGCGTCGCTCTAAATGATGTGACGTAGAACAGCAGTGGACGGGCGCGGGAGGGGCCGGAGATGACGACACGTTAGTGAGATCAAATCAGAGCGCAGCACTTCCGCCGTGTGGATCCCACGACACCCCCGCCCCCCAAGGCCAAAATCATTGAGGGCTAGACCAGGCTAGGTTTCACCTGACGAAAAGAGAGAAAAATTACATTTTTTTTTTTTTTGTCAACAACATGCAGCAATACTCTCTCTCTCTTGGCCTCTCTCTCTCTCTGTCTCTAACACACACACGCAAGCACATATCTATAAAAGATCACACCTTGAAATAATCTACCTGGCCTCTTTAATCTTCCTTTTTTCTGTGTGTGTGTGCATGTATGCGTGTGCGTGTGTGTGTGTGTGTGTGTGTGTGTGTGTGTGTGTGTGTGTGTGTGTGTGTGTGTGTGTGTGTGTGTGTGTGTGTGTGTGTGTATGTGTGTGTGCGTGTGTGTGCGCGTGTGTGTGTGTGCGCGCGCGCGTGTGTCTCTCTCTATCGGTTCCCTCCCTCTCCGCCCTCCATCTGTTTCCCTCCTTACCCAACAGTGTGTTTCTCTACATCTCCTCTCCTCCATTAATCTCTACTTATCGTCTATGACGAGGAGGTGCAGCTCATCTCTTTCTTCCTCTATCTCTCCCCTACACTTTCCCATCTGTCTTAGTATACCCATCTCTCCATCTTTCCTTATGTACGTGTCCTCTATAAGGTGCTACTGGAACCTGTCTGTCTGTCTGTCTGTCTGTCTGTCTGTCTGTCTGTCTGTCTGTCTGTCTGTCTGTCTGTCTGTCTGTCTGTCTGTCTGTCTGTCTGTCTGTCTGTCTGTCTGTCTGTCTGTCTGTCTCAGCTGAGTAAATCCTGCTGATGCTCATGTCCAATTTGCTTACAGTAAAACAGAAGCCTGCAATGTGACCGCGGAGGGACCCCTTATTAACCTCCTTGTCATTACAAAAACCTCCATATTTTATTCTCTGTCTCATAAAAAAATAAATAATGACTCAGTCATAATTGTCCGCTGCAGAAAACTCTTGTTTACGAACTTCCACAGTATTCAGAGTAACCAGCTGCTTAAATGGAGTGTGTCAGATGATCAGTCCAACAAGTGCTCAGTCAGACCGGCTGGTCAGTGATTCAACCAGCATACAATCAGGATATGAGTAAGTTAGACAGCCAGAGGGCCAGTCTGTTAATGAACCAGCAGGTTTGACAGTCAGGTAAGTAAGCAGCTTGTCACCGGGCAGACAATCAGTCAATCAGTTTGACAGACATAGGGCTCCATTTTCGTTACAAGCTAAACCCCTTATCCCAAACCCCTTATTTCTTTCTTACTATTTTGAAAAACTTTTTGGAATAGTTCAACATGTCAATCTATTAACATGTTGTGAGCTTGTAGACTGGCCATTTAAATAGTTTAAAAAGGCAAAGAAGTTAAGGGATAGGGGTTTAGCGGTGACAAATCTAGGCCATTGTCTGCTGAAATGAAATCAGTTTACTGATTTATAAGGCATTTGTAGAATTAGCCTTGGCTATTAAAGGGTTAAATCAATCAAAACATCCTCACAGATTCTTAGAATGGCTGAAACATCCAATACTGTTTCAATGTATTAAAGGAGAATTGCGGCCTAAAAGTTTTTTTTTTTTAATCTTTATTTGCAGTTAATCTTTTTGAAAAAAGTGGTCCAGGTGTTATTTTGTGAAAATACTCCTTTATGGCTGTTTCTCCTACTCCAAAATAAGCTTATAATGGGGCCAATGGGCGTTGTGCAAGTTCACCTATATACATCGCTCCAAAATGCAATTTTTTGCTATATATTGTGTCTCCACCATGTCAGTAGTGTGTTAACACACATCACTTTCACTTTTGTTTCAGCAGTGGTTCAGCCATAAACCATGTGCCACGCCCCCAGCTTTTGAGACAGCTGGATCACTGCTGAACCAAAAGTGAAAGTGAAAGTGTGAGTGTTAACTCACTACTGACATGGTGGAGACACAATATATAGCAAAAAATTGCATTTTGGAGCGATGTATATAGGTTAACTTGCACAACGCCCATTGGCCCCATTATAAGGTTATTATTTTGGCGTATAGGAAAACAGCCATAAAGGAGTGTTTTCACAAAATAACACCTGTACCACTTTTTTCAAAAAAAAAATTAACTGCAAATAAAGATAAAAGAAAACTTTTGGGCCGGAATTCTCCTTTAAACAAGGTTATAATATTTGTTGCGTTTATAACATGCTCTATTGCTGTTGGCTCCCCAGGCCAGGTGCCAACAACAGTATGGTGCAGTGGGATCCAAAGTTCAACGGCAAAAACAAAAAGCATTTCTTATTTGGCTCTATTAAAGTTGGATAACTAATGCATCACAGCAAGCACATTATTCTAAGCAAGAATATTCACTCTTCCAAATTGGGACCACCCTACTTTATCAAGGTAATTAAGGCATGTGTAGACACACATTAAAAAGCAACACTGAGTACAGTGTGTGTGTGTGTGTGTGTGTGTGTGTGTGTGTGTGTGCGTGCGTGCGTGCGTGCGTGCGTGCGTGCGTGCGTGCGTGCGTGCGTGCGTGCGTGCGTGCGTGCGTATGTGCGTGCCTGCTGTGCGTGTGTGAGAATGAGGGAATAGTGATTCATTTGATTCAAACTGGAACACCTTAATTCATTAGCAGGTTTTAGAAGGTGAGTAATGCATCATTCTGCTGTCTGTTTCCTGCTCACGTCTTTAAATTCAATACTGCATAGATGTTTTTAATTGTGTTTTCTCTTGGTTGGTGAACTTGTTGTGCTTTCAAACATGATTTGACACGTGGACTGGGCCAGGTCGCACGAGTAAATCACTAATGTCTGTAATACATGTTTGCAAATTAAATTGGTCCAATTGATCTTCTACCGGTACTCTGTTATCGAAGGAAAATAATAGTAATAATTTATGATCTAGACACAACTAAATGTTGAATCCCTGCAAACAAATCCAATATCATTGTCATTGGATGGTGTGGAATCTCTTTTATAATTTAAAACAATAAAGTATGCTATAATGTCAGAACTGCAGGTTTTTACAAGTTCTGTTTGTGCTCCTCTCCAAACAGAAATGCTCCCGACAGAATAAACATTTAGTTAAAACACATTATACCACAGGTAGCTTTGAGGAAGCGATCTGAAAAATATCTGTGCTCATAAAAAGTGTATTTTTAATAAGGATAACTATATAATCACAATGTGATCGCAATCGCTGATTACAGAACTCGCCTATCAGCTTGTTCCTGTAGCAACACACAGTACAGTACAGTGATGCACACCCTCTGTAACATGTAAGCAACATGTAATGTTGCTTAAGTACGATCTAGAGGGTCAAAACATGTTCTTATTAAGTACAGATCCATATGCCAAGAGTACTTCATACTCCTGTTTGAATGTAACAAGCGATAATTCCCAGTAGGTTAATTATCAAGCCAATCTCATCGACCTACTGCAGTGGTCTGGGATCCTACTGGCTGTGACTGGCATTTATAAAACAAAAAACTGGAAAACGACCGGAATAAGGTTGGCTAACATGCGTTTAGGTTGGGTCTGCGTGGCTACATGTTTGCAAGTACGGTTAGATTAGGGTATGGGGAGCAGGGGCGGATGGAATGCTGTTGGTTTCGTGGTGACACAGCTGTAGTTAGTTAGTAGCCGTGTTTCAAATCATTTAAAAAAAATGTTTGCATGCCATCATGTTTGGTGGGGCAGACTGGGCATTTAGGGGGGCATTGCCCCCCATGCCCATGCCTAGATCTGCCCTGATGGATAGGCTTGTGATTCTCAGTAGGCTCCCAGCACCAAAACGGCCAGATTAAGGTTGAAGATGCGATATTGAGAACCATGCTGCTACGTGCTTACGGTCAACATAAGGTTAGGACAGAGGCTTGTCATTCTCAGTAGGTTCCCAGTATGTACAGCACACCACCAACATCGGCTTGATAAGTAACCTACTGGGAAATGGCATGTCCAGAATTTGAGCATATTTTGGCCATTTAAGAAAGGACAAACTTTCCCCCCCTTTCAATTACAGCTTTGTTCATTCCCTACAGTAAGAAGGGAACGCTTTCCATATGGCTGGAAGGTGTAATAATAAAATGCAATAAAATTGGCAGGACTGAGAGTCCAGCCAAGTTTCTGCTGGGTGAATTAGCTTTCGGTGGCAGGCAAATTACAAGAAAAAATAGGAAAAGTAAGAAAACTTGACTGAAACTCCACAAACACCACAGAAAATATGTAGCGGCAACACTGGACAGTAAGGAAAGCAGCGGTATCAGATGTTATCAGATGATTTAATCTCTGTCATCAGCCCTTATCAGGACCATGCAATTGAGCCAGGTTGGTTCCTACATATTGACATTGTTGGCAGCCAATGCCCCCCCCCCCCCCTCCCACACACACACACACACACACACACACACACACACACACACACACACACACACACACACACACACACACACACACACACACACACACACACACACACACACACACACACACACACACACACTTCATCTAACACAAGCACACTAGCACACATGTACCGTCACTTGCATTCTCTTTCTGTCTGTTGCTCTATCCAAAAAGAGACTAGTGTCTGTGTGAGGTAGATAATGGTGAGCTACCGTTTCCTATGACTCCCTTTGCCACATACACACGCATGCCAGACCTAGGCCTACCTACATGTGTGTACTGTATAACCCCTGTACGAGTGTGTGTGTGTGTGTGTGTGTGCGTGTGTGTGTGTGTGTGTGTGTGCGTGCGTGTGCGTGTGCGTGTGTGTGTGTGTGTGTGTGTGTGTGTGTGTGTGTGTGTGTGTGTGTGTGTGTGTGTGCATGCGTGAGTGTGCGTGTAGATAACAGTGAGTTATGTGTCTGTGGTACAGAGGCCTCAGTGTGTTAGCTGCAGATTTAATTAGCTGTCACCAGACAGCCAAGAGTGCGCGCACACATACACGCACACACACACACACACACGCACACACACACACACACACACACACACACACACGCACACACACACACACACACACACACACACACACACACACACACACACACACACACACACACACACACACACACACACACACACACACAGGTGGGTTGTGAGGTGGTGAGCCACCACCTCATACCCCACCTCTCATGTGTGGAAGGATAAATCATGTGCATTGATGCATGTGTAATATATATTGATAGAATCTGATTGTGCGCATGTGCATGTGTGCGCACACATGCGTGTGCACATGTACACACATGCTCATTCAAGCATGGATGTGTGTTTTGGCATTGAGGGACTTGTGCACCTGGCTGTACCCTGCCTTTCACGCACGTGCGTGTGCATGTGTACATGCGTGCATATGTGTGTGCATGTGATAGTCAGGTGTGAATTGTTATTGCTTGGTTATTGCATGTGTGTGCATTATTGATGTGTTTGTGTAAGTCACCCGCGAGTTCCTGTACTTGCATTTGAGTGTGTGTGTGTGTGTGTGTGTGTGTGTGTGTGTGTGTGTGTGTGTGTGTGTGTGTGTGTGTGTGTGTGTGTGTGTGTGTGTGTGTGTGTGTGTGTGTGTGTGTGTCACATGTGCATGCACATGCGACAGAAATAGATATTTTCAAGTGCAATCTCCTGTATGTGTTATGTAATATTTCATTTTTATTACATACAGACACCACACATGTGATTTTGTCTTTATAGTATGTGGGTGAATGCATGACTATGTGTGCGTGGTGCATGCACACTACTGTATGTCTGCATTCATTTCTACTCTCCTGAGACACAAACCAATGATTTGTATTGATTTCTTGCCAACAAAACGTATACAAGCAGCAGAGCACATGTACAAACTACAACAAGCCATCTTGTGTCTGCGTAATGGGCAGATATAAGCAACTTTAACATGACTAGCAGCACCAGTTCATGCTGTGAAAATGTGATGTGAAATGAATCAAGACTTGAGTATTTTTTTTTAAGTATTTTCAAAGTGTTTGAGTGTAGATGTATAGTAGATGTGCTGCGGGTGTCAGACTTTTATCTTTTTAAAGGTCTTTTGTAAGTATGTTCAAAGTCTTCCAGACAGCGAACGTCTTTCGACATTCTGGAGATCAATTCCAAAAGTTTCAGAGGTCATTCATGAAAGCATTTCTAAAACTTCAGCAACACAAATGGTTGGCAGAACCTGGATGCATGCAAAGTAGTTGCCAGTTGCCAATAGCTAATGACCACTGGTTATTATTTAATTTTATTTGTAATTTTTAATGTGAGTGATTGTTCCAGAAAAGGTTTTACGCTACATTGAATAGTCCTATGTCTCCCCACACTGTAATGCATTTTTCCACTACAGTTTTGTGTTTTAGAAAATTCAGTCTACTAAGCATAAAAAACAACTTAATCAGTTTAACTGTTTCTTGCCATTCCAAGAGGATCTTAGAGGCTTTAAGCCAGGCTTTAAAGCTTCAACCATCCCCATAATTTCACTAGGCTTTAATTAACACAACAAGGATTCAGTGTCCTCCAATTACATCACTTCAACAAATTATTCTACCTTGTGTGCTCCTAACAAATCTCAAAGTAAACTAGAAAAGTGCCCTTCTGGGCACAGGTCTCCTGGTGACGCTATAATAGGCCTCCTGGTGGCGCTATAATATATTAAAAGTGTACCATTTGTTATCATGAGTTTGGCATTTGAATGACTTGATGCATTTTGCACAAAACATGTTTTGCAAATATCCACGTGTTGGTGGCGCCATAACAAGACATTGTGAAAAGAATGGGATATTTTTCTTAGTGTAGTATGAAAGTGTTTTTATGTAAATTGCCAGCTGTGTTCATCGTTTGGTGCATTTTGTTGTAAACAGTCCAATCTTGCAAATTTTGAAAGCGAATTAGAGGTAATTGGGATGGAATATGAATGGGACACATCCATCACATGACTGTAGGAAGAAATGCTGTGTAACGAATTGTGGGATTTTCTGGCAAAATCTGGATGAGTAATGAAAAAATGGTACATGTACTGTACCACGTTGGGATTACATGTCAGTAAATGTGTGCTTTATCATTGAAATGTATACATTTTCCAAAAAAAAGTTCCAGACATTTTTAAATAAACAATAAACAAGTTCAAATGCATCACGATGCAAACATTGTGAGCTTGTAGATCTGTAATTTTCACTATATTTAAAACAGGGCATGAGTGCTGTATTGCTTATGTACTTTTTACCTTTCGAGAAATGTAAGGGAGTCACAAGTACAATAGTCTTCGAAATGTACATGTACAGAATCAACAAAATTCTCAAAGTAAATGTATTTAGTCATTGCCTGGCAGGAATTAATATTGTACACCAGCTCTGTGTCCTCATGGAATGCGATGATTTGAACACTTATAGTACCTGCATATTTTTCTCTGTCACTGGATCATTTTCTCTGTCATGCTGTCAAATTGTGTTTCAACTGAAAACATGAATTGGTTCAGAACCCTAAAATTAGGCGATTTGCATTGTGATTGCATTTGGGTGAACTGTCAAAACTGTTGTAAACCATGAAGGTTCCAAAAATCAAGAACGTAACCAGAATTATTTTGTTCTGTGTGTGAGGCGTTGACAAGATAATTGTGGAAAGAGTTCCTTTCCAAAATCTCTGTTTTACATGCAAATTAATGTCAAGCTAGCATAGACCTAAGGCAGATTGTAAAAAATAATAATAGTGATTTAGTCCCAACACGTTGGTGTTATTTTTGTCACTGTATATTTTACTTGCACTTCATGCATTTAACCATCTGGGCCAACAACCATGCACCCCTCCTACAGCACATACAGTATAACCAGATGACTTGTGCCATCTTCTGCCAATCAAACAGTCGTCAATGCAAACACAGAGGAATTTAAACACTGCCTTGTCAACTTGGTCAACAAGGGCCTTCTTTAAATAGCCTGTTAATCGAACATTGCATTTTCTAGGTTTAGGTCTTAATTATGGTTCTCAGCAAGTACAAGAAGCTCTACCACTGTGTTTGTGCTGTATTCACATTGTTTCTTTTATTTTGGCATGTCTAACAAGCAAGCAGATCAGGAAAGCGTTTCGGCCATTGTCAATATTAACACTGACAGGCCTTAGGATTCTGGAGTGAATGTTTCAGTATATTCAGAAAATATCAGATCTACAAGCTCACAACCGTAACATGTTTTGGGCTTATGATGTAGAGTGTAGACATGATTCCTGACATATCCTGTAGAGAGAAAACAGGATCCATGAATTACTTCAAAAGTCATATGGAGCATGCTACAAGTTGGCTGCACATAGAGGGAAGCAACGAAAAGGTGATCTACAATGTCCAGTGTAGCCTAAATGCATACCTTTAGCAATGTTTCAAATGAAGTTGGTTTTGTCTGATCAGATTATTGGATTTATTATTGGAATCATTACTGAGTTACTTGCCGTCTATTCCCAGAAGCCGGTTGCCTAGTCTGATCCTGGAGGACAGGCGGCAACTGCAGGTTTGACAAGTGAGCTGTCACATAGGCCTACTCATTGTGGGGCATCTCTCTCTGACTAAGTGCTGAATTAATAGCCTACAGTACTAATGTCTAGACAGAACCAGAAGATTTGCATATTATTGTGACTGACTGTGACTGGTTAAGAAGGGGACTGACACAATGAGGAGGGTTAATCTACTGGTGGATGGAAGATTTCTGCTATAAACCTTGCACTTTAATATGCAAATTTGGGGGCGGGCGAACTTCATTATTGACAATTTTATTTTAAATATTGAACTTTGTGGGTTGAAAGTATTACACAGCATTGAAATATTGACATCCTGTGTGTGTGTGTGTGTGTGTGTGTGTGTGTGTGTGTGTGTGTGTGTGTGTGTGTGTGTGTGTGTGTGTGTGTGTGTGTGTGTGCGTGTGCGTGTGCGTGTGTGTGTGTGTGTGTGTGCGCGCCTGCCTGCCTGCGTGTGTGTGCCTGCAATTCATGAATAATATTCTATTTTGGGGTATAGACTGTGGTAGAGTTGCTGGTTGTTTCTTGCAATTTATATTTTGTCACACTGTGACTGACGGGTACCACAGCATAACTTCTACAACCTCCCCGTCAGACTCTTGTCAATCATATAACCATTCTCGACACTCAGTAAAAGAGTCCAAATCTGTTTTCAAGGAATTATATTTACGACCAAATAGCAGTCACACCCGTGGGCAACCACTGATTTGGATGC
>CM076981.1:32599997-32624997 GCA_039105355.1 Benthosema pterotum
CTTCTGACAGAATCGGCAGGTCTACTATATACCAGCTGTTTGGTACTTTTGTGAGAATAAAATAAAACAGCCGCCTGCAACATAGTGTTGTCTGGTTGGGTATCACCAAGGCAGAGGGTGAATAACACCCTCAGTCTAGACCTACATATCTTTACTGTCAGCTTATCTGCATGCAATCACACTTCTTTCTACTCTATGGGTTTACCAGTTGTTCTGAACTTGGTGAACAAATGAGCAAACTGAACAAATGGTGATAGACAGACAAACAAGATCCACCATAAGTAATCCCAGACGGATTGTTCACTTTTGATGTTTCCTTTGACTAGCAAACAAAATACTTTATCAACGTTATTAGTAGAAGCACATACAGCTTGCTCAGCACAGTTCTCATTGCTTTTTTGTGATATGCGCAATTAGTCCCATGAGTGACACATACCGTATACTGTACATTGCACAGACAAAGGGTTACTTTGGGATACTCACATCTCCCACATTGATAATTTAATTGGTAAAGTATAAATGTTGGCTTAAATTCTGTAAGAAGTGTGTTGCAACTTTGTATATTAACCTTAAGCTCATTAAGAACAAATGCAACATTTTGAGGCCAGATTGTGGGTTAAGTGGAGCCATGCACACTGCTGTGTATTGTTTCTTAAGTACACACAACAAGCAGCTTCAACGTTGGCAAAAGCCCCCAGAAGGGCTTGCCAACGTTGAAGCTGACACTGCAGCACGTTCATAGGGGTGGACGGACGTTCATTGGCGTCATGTGCGTAACATGTGTCAACCCAACCCTGACCTCAAAGTTGAGATCCACTGCCACCCCCCCGTCCCTCGAGCCATTGAGTTATAATGGTACAGCCTCACAGGATTCCATCGAGAGTCGCATACAGCTGCATGAGGACAATGATTATGTTTGTTTAACGCTTGTAACCATTTGCTTATTTCAATATCAAAAGGAGCACGTGACATCCTTCAGCTTCTATGTGATGTTATCGTCTTGTCATTATCATGTGTCAGTCATTCTCAGCTATAATGAGATGCATTTCAGCACAGAAACATGAAACACATTATCTCCATATGCATTATTCATTGTGATGTATGAATGTAGAAAGCACAACAATAAATACTTTCTAAGATTATGGACTCTGAGGGACAAACACACATCAGTGCAAAGTTCATTCTTCTCACACAGTCACTCAGACCCCCATTTCATTCAGACAATTGTTACTGTATATGCTATAAACGTAGTATGCTGGGCAGAAGTAATGCTTTTATTCACTGGCCACACGCAAGACATGTGCAGTACATGTCGCATGGCAGACCATCTGGGAGACAAAGCATTTCCGCCGACAATACTTAGGGTTGTTATTTTACCAGGTCATTTCCACTTTCCTATGCTGTCAAAGTATTTCATTAATCTGGTGCAAATCTAAGACATCTGTCACTTTAAATTAAATTATTAACTTAAACTATCATTTTGTGTGTGTGTGTGGCACGCAACTGGATTTCTTATTGGAGAATCATTTTAGACTAAAATCAGATCATACTCAGATTTGCAAGGGTGCATCCGTTCCTGCATTTCTCCAAATTATTACTTCAAAATCAATGGGTATCGATTTATGACTCAACTCCAAACATTTATGGTTAGCCAGCGAATATTGACTTGAATTCCATGAAAAAACAGCCTGTTTATAGTTTGACCTCACAAAATGTCAGGCACTGACATTTTATGTCTCAGTAGGAAATTGTATAGTATTGACTGGTGAAGGTTAGGAGTTAGGAATGGTTACAAACACATTAACTCAGTCACACTAAAGTACTGCCAGTGTCAATTCATAAGTGGTAACTAAACATACCGGTATGGGATAATAATATTCTTTCATCTTCTTTTAAACCTGCAAATCATCTTAAAGCATGACATGATGCATGTCCACATCAACAATGTAAACAGCACTTTTTCCGAGCCCTCTTCCCCTCCTTCCCTTATTCAATCTGGTGTACTGTAGGCAGCAAAAAGCAAGACAAGCCATTTTAGATCAAGCCATTTTGATTAACAACCAAAATTTACACAAGGAACTAAGAACCAAACTGCTATTCAGAAGTACAACTATAAGTGCACATGAGGATGTTGTAATAATTATTTAGCCTAATTATATAGCCTACATGCATTGGCGATGGTCCACAGACAGCACATACAGGTAATAAGACACAATTATTTAAAAAATATATTTAAAAAAAAAAAGTTTAACTTTATTTCTATTTCCCTATTAAGCCCCATCACTATTTATGGCAAATTAGCAAATTATTGGGGTCATCGTCAATATTTAAAAAGTAGCATGATTAAACGTTTTCAATGACTGCATACAGTAACCATTCAGTGTCCTTGTCTTCAATCATTTGGTGATGAGTGGTGACTGAGTAGTAAGTGGTGGGACAATAAGAAACCACTAACTCTGACTTAGTCTCTGATTGATGTGAACATCTATAAAATATCCCTTGACCTTAAAATCCCTTGATGAAGAAAGACGCTAAAAATATCTCAACTCGCATTAACAAAGCCTCCGCTGAGCACTTGAGTAACGACCGAGGTGGAATCAAAGTGGGTCCAAGAAGATCTCTAAGCCCTGATGACTTGAAGTGGAAGTGCTCCTCGTAATGTCTGCCAATTAAGTTCAAAGAGGGTGGTTAAAAATGCAAGTATGATCCGCAAAAACGTTTCTGCATTTTCACCTTTGTGGAAATTCCTGGATATCATTCATACACCGTAGATAGTAAGAAGGAAGGACGTCTGAACACTGAACACATGCACTTTATTAACACCCAAAAATAATAAAGGTTTCAGTGGGATGTAGTGTAATAGAAAATAAAAAAGCAAGGGTCCAATTTGTGAATAATCGCAAAAATATGAACAGGTCACACACACTACGAGCCCGACTCACACATACATATGCATGTGTGCGCGCGCACACACACACACACACACACACACACACCTACAAATCAAGTGTCCTATAGTGACCCTAACTGAAACTCGTTGCAGGCCTGAGTCGTGGATGGGGTGCATTGTGGTGTAAAAACTGTAATGGCCGCTTCACTTATTAAATTAACAAGTATTAGCTCACCCACCCTCACCTGGGACTGGACTCTGATTGGCTGCCAATAGAGCATGAACAAATCAAAACAAAATGATTGACACAAACTGACAAAACACTGCTAACAAGTAAGGTTGTGTGCCTGTTCACCATGTGCTCTGCAACGTACATTGCAAATTCATTATGTCCAGCTAATCTGTGAGTGTGGATCAGTTATATACATGAAAGGTAGTGACAGTGATATTGAACAGCTCTCTCTGAATTATATATTCAGGTTGCAAATAATAGTTGTATGACCTTCAGCAAGTGCAGAATAGAGCAGACATCTGGTATTGACATCTGGTACTGAATGCCTGTAATGCATCTTATCATTGTAAACGGAGAAGGACATACCGTAGTACCGGTATTATGAATTTGTTGCATATGTATTAATATTATTTGTTTATTTGTTCGTTTATTCAGTGAGGAGCTATATGGAGCACATGTGCGCGCGCACACACACACACACACACACACACACACACTGTGGTCCTGTATCGTGTACTATATACTGCTATTTATTTCAACAAAAACATTTATAAAAATGTTTTATCTACCTACAGTACATGCACATTTGGTTTATATATTGGCTTTTGACCTGGAAATTTCTATAAATTATTTGAACCCCCAAATAGTTATTTGGACCCCCAAGCTGGGAAAGGGATGAAGCAGGGACCCCCATAACATTTTGTAGCCTATAAATGAATGATTACAGTTGCAGATGGCACTTTCTCCTTGATTTCTGTATGAACACAAACATGCTGCCTTGAACTACTCAGTCCACTGTCCATGGTGCTGAAATACTTGACAGCATTGGCTTACTGTAGGTGAGGGTATACTGGTCAAATATTCCTCTTCAGTCTCCATTATGAGTAAAATTTGCTCTGTCAAAATTGTACTAGAGTTTAAGTGGGCTACTGGTTAATACTTAATTATTCAAAACTATATGTTATGTTTTAAATATCTAAGCATTGAAACATAAAAAAGTACGATTACCGGTACATTGCTATTTGCATGTCAATGTTTGCATGTCATGTTAAAGTAGTAGGCCTACTCATTTATTCGGTTGTCGTCAGGCAATTTTCAATCCTTGGATGACAGATAGTGTAATAGAATCTGTTAGTTATACTTGAACAAATGTGTGGGTAATGTAAATCCATGTGGGTCCCAGGAAACATGTACAGTACCATATAGTCTGTAGATTCCCTGACTTCAGGCTTATCAGGCTGTTAAACTTGATCAACACCACACACGTGACTACAAACACACACAAGCCTGACCTCACACACAAACGTGCCCAGCCACCCAATTGAGACACTTGTTCATTTGACAAAAGATAAATCAGCTTGTCAGAGACGGAGTGGCTACAACCACAGTTCCCCCGACACTCATCACTTACTCTGATAAATCCTATGTGTGTGTGTGTGTATGTGTGTGTCTGAGTGTGTGTGTGTGTGTGTGCGTGTGTGCGTGAGTGCATGTGAAAATCTACAATAGTGCTTGACTCTGTATCCTTACCACCCCTGCTTGTGTGTGTGTGTGTGTGTGTGTGTGTGTGTGTGTGTGTGTGTGTGTGTGTGTGTGTGTGTGTGTGTGTGTGTGTGCGCCCTGGCCAGGGTACACCACCTCTTCTCTAACGTTTATTTAGCATGCAAAACACGTGATCTGAATGATAAGTTGGTTCACTTTGTGAGAACGTGGTTTGGGCTTAATACCCACACCACCAGAGATATTATTTTCCAGTCCGAACAAGTTGGTGGGTTTGGTGTGCCGAATGTGGAGTGGATATACAGTATAATGCCACAAGGCTGTCTCACTTGGTGAACATGTTAAACTTCGGAAGCCTTGGTAATGTCCACAAATCAGTGGTGAGGGGCCTGCAGATTGCAGGTGTTCCCAAACCCAGAGCTAAGGCACTGGCAAAATTCTGTTCAGTATCTGCAATAATTGGCAGTCGCCATATATGGAGAAGACGTTGCTTCCTGTACCCTTGATCTGTATCCTAGCACTTGTTGTAGAGAGAGTTTTCCAAGCTTGCACATCTACTATTGTTTGTGTTCAAGATTTCCTTGTTAAATGTGAATACAAATAAAGATGTTAAAATGTGTGTGTGTGTGTGTGTGTGTGTGTGTGTGTGTGTGTGTGTGTGTGTGTGTGTGTGTGTGTGTGTGTGTGTGTGTGTGTGTGTGTGTGTGTGTGTGTGTGTGTGTGAGCGTGCGTGCGCGTGTGTGTGCTTCTGAAAAGCTAGTCATGCATTGGATAATAAGGTTGTTTTCATGCAACAGGGCCAGAGAAGTAGGGGAGTGGTGGGAGGAATAAATACTAGAAGTGTGGAAGACGGGGTTGAGGATAAAGATGACAGAAAATTGCAAGGTTTGTCACACCACTATAAATATGTGTCTGTCTCCCTGTCTGTGTGTGTGTGTGTGTGTGTGTGTGTGTGTGTGTGTGTGTGTGTGTGTGTGTGTGTGTGTGTGTGTGTGTGTGTGTGTGTGTGTGTGTGTGTGTGTGTGTGTGTGTGTGTGTGTGTGTGTGGTGTGTGCATGCGCACACTCGTGTCCATTCCTGCATATGTGCATGCATACGGTACAATGTGGGTGGCAGCTAAAGTGAAATCATTAAAAATAGCACGGCTGGGCGGAGATGTTAAATGAAAGTGTTGTTATATAAAATTCTATTATCATCTCAATTAGAGAAGACCATTATCTTGGTCCAGAGGTTCTGATGTTATGATGACGTTTTTCTGCTTTAATCAAACCACAATCTGCTCTACCACTTCATCATTGATTATACCTATAAAAAGAATAAAAGTTGCTTGTGGGGGTGTTTGTCTAGATTCTGCCTGGATTCTGCCCAGATTCTGCCTGGCTTCTGCCCAAACGTGGACAAACATCCATATATGGAGATAGATCTCGCGTGTCAATGCAAATCGGCATTGGAAAATGTGTGCAATGTCAACGCTGTCAGGCAACCACCGAGCTATATAGGAACCGAAGGCATGGACGATACCCAACACCGTTGGCTATGAAGAAGTAGCATCGTTCAAAGCGACGCAGGACCCAATTTATCGACATGGCAGCTTCCACTATCCCCAGTAAGTCTGTTTTGTTTGCATGCCTGGGGAACATTTGCAGATCCCCCATCGCAGAGGCAGTCTTCAGGAAGATGACAAGGGATGCTGGCGTCGAGGAGAAGTGGAGGATAGACAGCGCCGGCACCTCCACCTATGCCATAGGCAGCCCTCCGGACCACCGCGCCCGGGTCTGCATGAAGAGCCACGCGGTGCCCATGACGCACGTGGCCAGGCAGGTGGCCAGGGAGGACTTCAGCAGCTTCGACTACATCCTGTGCATGGACCAGAGCAACCTGACCAACGTGAAGAAGATGGCAACCTCTGTGAACAACTGCAGAGCAAAGATAGATCTCCTCGGCACATATGACCCTCAGAAGCAGCTGATCATCCAAGACCCATATTATGGGGACGCTGAAGACTTCGAACAGGTGTACGAACAGTGTGTGAGATGCTGCAAAGAATTCTTGGAGAAGAATATCTAACTGGCACAGTGATCTACTCTGACTGTTGGAAGGTACACCATGAATGTTATTAAATGTAGAAACATCTCATGTGTTACAGTAGCGTTTTTAATCAACCGATAGAGAATGTATTCGTGTAAAAGTATTGTTTTTATTTGGTGGGCGAGTGAATCTTTCTCACCTGTAAGGCTGAAGAAGAATACTGTATATCAGAAGAGTGTCACCTGTGATGAAGGAGAAGCCCAGGGTAATTGGGATATAACCACAGTCGCTGTCTCTATGCATGCAAACCAGACTAAAGAAGAATTATGCTTTTAATACTGCTTTTAAAGTTTTGTCATTGATCTCTACTACTGGTGGACTCACTGTAATGTATTTTGTTTTTAATTAGGTCTGATGGGTACTGAAGAGTATTCATGTTAGCATTAACAGTTGCAGTCCATCTTTTAACAGCAGAGTCTAAGAAGACAGAGAAGAGCACTTGCATACAGTAGGAGTACCAGGCCAATCCCAAATGCCTACAATGTATGCACTCCTTGTAGTGTGTGTGCGTGTGTGTTAGTGAGAGAGAGGAAGGTGTAGGCTTATCTTTCTGTATTAAGTCAGTGTCTTCACGTACCAGCGGCCATGGGGACTAAAATCAAACCAATCACCTCACGTTTGACCCAGATTAATGGGTCTAAATGGTAGTCTGAAAGATCGAGCTTTCCATATCCATTCTATATCTAAACTAGACCTGCGGGGCGCATGTCTCCACCGTCTCAGGTTACGTCACCCTGTGAGGGCAACATTTACCCCCACAGGTTGACTGTTACGTCACCCTGTGAGGGTGACGTAACAGTCACCGGTGCTGACTACCATAAGGTGACCATAAGGTAACTTTACCTGTGCCCCTTTGGGCACAGGTCACCCTGCGGGTGACGTTACAGGCGTGTAACGGACAAACATAGTCACCTCCCTACAGTGGTCACTACCCCACTGTTACGTCACCCTGCGGGTGACAACAGGCGTACGTGTACAGACTGACGCATACGGACGGACAGGGGGCGAAACATAGTCACCACCTCACGGTGGAGACAATGATGTGAACTGTTATTTTTCCTTCATGTGAAGTGTTAACACCAACATGTGTATTTATTAAGAGAGAGGGCACCTGCCTGCCACTGAGCGGTCCAGGCACCTATAGTGCCAGACTGCCAGTCAACCAGCCCAGACAGCATGTTGAGGGATCGAGTCCCGAGCCTGTTGGCCTTCGCCAGAGGTTTCCCTCTGTCTCTCTCCCCCTTTCTGTGAAATCACTGTACTCTACAAATGAATGCATATACAGTAGCATTACAGGCAGGATATATACATACAATGTTTATTTACCATTCACCTGCTTTTCAAATTGTTGAAAAGCAGCAGTGGTGGTGGTCATGATCTCGACATGACACGTGACTCCTTAAATAAGGCGTCCTGCCTTAAATAAGGAGTCACGTGTCATGTCGAAGTGACACAGAAGTGAATATTGAGGGATTTAATGTAATTTCCATTTCCCTCAAGCAGCTTGCTGAGATAAATAACTTATGTCACTACATGAACAGAACAAAAACATTTAAACGGAATATACTTGAGCAATTAGTCTGCTTCCATTAGTGAATTTCCAGACCAATGTCTGGAAATGATTTAATGGATTATTTGTAATAGCCAAGGTCAAACCTGTCAGAACAAGTTCTAATTAAGTCCAATGTGAGCATTACAATACATTCTCTTGTCAAAAGCTTAAAAAGTTTAAGCAAATGTATGTTATATGATGATGAGAGCGCCTCACTTCACATGGGTGTGATTTTTTCTCTTTTGTCTTGTTAGGTTGAAGATAATCGGACGGGAGGAAGAGAAAAGACGAGGGCAGAGGCTGTCGGGAGTGGAACCTGCGGAACACGGCTGGCTCAGCAGCCTACAGTGTCCAGACAGTTGACAGTTGACGGCCTGTCCGTCCCCCGAATCTGTCCGAGGCACGACTGTCTGTTCGTGCACGCGGCCTGTCCGTCCCCGAATCTGACCGTGGCACGACTGTCCGTGCACGCAGCCCGTTAGTCATGACGACATGTCGACGTTATAGTTGATACACTGGTACCAGAGAACGTTCAAACCTGAGCACAGACGGTGGAGACCTGGGTACAGGTCTCTAGGAGGAACCCTTAGCTTGAGAAGCTTGAGATGACGTCATGATGAGGTTATAGGTATGAAGGTCATAGGTCGTGGGTATAAAACGCCCTCTGTTCGTGCACGCAGCCCGTCTGTCCCCCGAATCTGTCTGTCCCACGACTGTCTGTCCGTGCACGGACAGACAGTCCGGGCTCAATTCTTGAGCCCGTCCGGGCTCAAGAATTGAGCCCGGACAGTGGAGACCTGTGCCCCATAGGGGCACAATCTTGTTTGCATATAAATTCTTCTGATTAATATGTATTTACATGTCCATCTTGGACAGTTTACTCACCACCCACCATCAACTGAAGACAAAATAACATGGTAAAAAAAAATGAAATGGTCCGGCCTCCTAATGGGCCTGTTTTCAATTAGAACCTTCATTAACAAGCTCTCAGAGCGATGAATGAGCTTGTTAGGTTTGGTAATCATAATCACTGTGTGTCACAGCAGACACACAAGAGGACAGATCAGACAAACAAAACAGAAGCTCAGGTCTCTAGAAGGGCAAGAAAGGGAACAGCAAACATGTTGGTTCTTTCTTGTGATTCCTTTGTTTACTGTTGCAATTAACATGATGTTCATTGTCCCCAGTGGTTTAATCATAACCACTTAGAATGAGATTTGAAATATCAAACAGTATGGAGTTAGTGTGGTGCGCCACAAACATACAAGCTAGGGAAAAACATGTGACATCATGTTTTGTGGTGAACAAAAATTAAGCAAGTTAAGAAATAACACACAAAGTTTTGGACAACTTCCATAAAAATAGTAGCAAAGACTGTGGGGAAGAGTAGGATGTAGAGATGCTACAGTACGTCCTCCCGGTGGGGCTCCTCACTGGCAGGTGAGCCAGTAGGATACAACAAGGTTACAATAGACAGTGTGGGAGGAATAAATTGGCACAATAGCTAGATGGGGGGAGCAGCAACTACATTTTATGAAAGTAATCCTTGGTTAAAAAATATTTACAGGCTCACATTGTGATTCAATGAGCTTGTAGATTTGTTATGTTGCGACTGTCAGACCATGATAAAGCACTGACTGACAATGAAAATGAAAGCAGTATTACCGTATGTACATTCAAATATACAGAGTGACAATATACAATCACACAAAAGCAATGCGGTCTGTGCGCGATTGGCTGGTTTAGGTGGTGATGTAATGGTGACATAATTAAGAGATCTCATGGACTTGCTCTCTGGTCGCCCGCTGTGCTCATAGGCCGAGGCCTACCTGTGTGCAATGTGCAAGTTGGCACTCTCCTGAGTGCAGTTCTAGGTTTGTTATTGTTTTGTTTTTTGCAGTTTCAGCACACAGCGCTCCAATGCCTAACTGTCTGACGGTCTGTCGGTCCAAGGAGTATGAGGTGTACATGGATGAGTAAGGGACCCAAGAGCTATAACACTGCTGGGTGGCCTACCTTATAATGGCAGTACAGTATGGACGTACTCATACGATACTATGCAATACCTGCTGCCGTACTGTATAAGTAGAGAGTTCAGTACACTACAAGCGTATAGTGGCACCACTCAGTTCACATGTGATTTTGGTGCAACCACTCCTGTAGACAGCTATGTGTGGTGTGGCTGTGTCCCTTGCCTGTGTCCTTAAGTCCCTGGTGCACAGTACATACCGTACAGTACAGCACCACTCACTTCAGACAGGTTTGATATCATACATTTAACTAGATCAGCACTCAGTAGAGTGCAAACTTGCGTGTTGCGCACCAGTAGGCCATGGCCTACACAAGGGTGTGATCGGAGCGGGCCAATACTAATGACATTAGCTACAGTATAAAGGTCTTTCACTTACTGTACGTCACATTATGTCATCACCTAAACCGGCCAATACAGAGTACCCTGAGGGACCAACTTTAGAACTGAACACCAAACACTGTGCATAATAATAATCTGTATTGTCCCAAAGGATATTTGTCTTCACAATCTGTTCAAACACCAACTGTGTAGCGTGCATCGATCACCTTGCTTACGTCCGCTCTGCTCTGCTCACCGAAGTACAGTGTCATCTGCATTTAACTTTAACTTATCCTAACTATTGGGAGCTGCGGGGAAGCTTCATTATTGCATTGGATGTTGCCAATTCCCAGATAAAGCTGTAATAATATAGGGTAATAATAGGTTCAATAATGTTGAACCTATTATTATTAGGTGGAAGATGAGGGTGGATGCTGCCTTTGTGCAGATTGTCCAATTTGTAAGAGAAGCACTGCATTTTCTGATTGGACAGCAAGTTGTTCTGCTTTTGGGGAGTGTTTTAACAGCCGGCAAACAGCAAGGATCCTGGGGTAAAGATTTAGGAGGGAAAAAAAAGAGTCCTGGATAGACGGAATGTTTTGTCCCTTCTCTGAACTCTCAAAAAATCATTTTTTTAAAAGAGTAGTTCAACTGATGGAGGAGTGTGATAGAAGTGCAGACATAAAGAAAAGAACACGGCAAGATAAAGAGGCAGTGAGTGAAACAGTCTGTGATCCAGAATGGGCAAAATTCAAAACTCTTTGATGCCATCTCCTGTTTTTTTGCTCTTGGGTGCATCAACAAAGATCACCATCACTGATAGACAACATCAAATATTAAAACTGAATATCTATGGTGTACCTGTTACACCAGAAATGTATACTTTATGGAACCCGTGTATGAAAAGGAATTCAGCACTGTGTGCACCTGCAATGCCTGCATTATCAAAAAGATAAAGCAGCCAAAAGGAAGGCAATGAAGGAGATGTGAAATGATACAGCATTCTACTTGTTACAGTATATATTGATATGCACGCATGCGCATGCCATGCTTTTATTACTATTTATTCAAGTGTGAACCCCTCTTATGGAGAGTAAATCCAGGTGTGAGTTGAATATGGGATTTTTATGAATCCTATAACATTATACTAATCTTGGAATCTACCATCTTGGATTATTAAGTTAAGTTAAGTTAAGTTAAGTTAAGTTAATTGGGAGTTAAGTTAAGTTAAGTTAAGTTAAGTTAAGTTAAGTTAAGTTAAGTTAAGTTAAGCGTGGTCGGATGTCCACGGTCAGTCGTTCCTTTCGTCACTCATCACCCGTTTAGGTGATGATGTACTGTAAGTAAAAGACCTTTATAACTATAGGCTTAAACAGAAGTAGGGCATGGCCTACAACCCCAATTCCGTTGAAGTTGGGACGTTGTGTAAAATGTAAATAAAAACAGAATGCATTGATTTGCAAATCGTTTTCAACCTCTATTCAGTTGAATACACCACAAAGACAATATATTTAATGTTCAAACTGATAAACTTTATTGTTTTTGGAAATTATACAATCTTTTGTAAATTGATCCCTGCAACTAGTACCAAAAAAGTTGGGACGGGGGCAACAAAAGACTGGGAAAGGTCATGAATGCACAAATAACGCCTGTTTGGAACATTCCACAGGTAAACAGGTTAATCTTAAACAGTTTAATATCGTGATTGGGTATAACAGGACCATCCCAATCGTTCACAATCAAAGATGGGGCGAGGTTCACCACTTTGTGAACAATTCTGTGAGAAAATCATCCAACGGTTTAAAAACAATGTTTCTCAACATTCAATTGCAAGGAATTTGGTGATTTCATCATCTACAGTCCATAATATAATCAAAACGTTCAAAGAATCTGAAGAACTTGCTATACTAAAGCGACAAGGCTGAAAACCAACACAGAATACTTGTGACCTTTGATCCCTCAGGTGGCTCTGCATTAAAAATAGACGTCATTGTGTAAAGGATATTACTGTGAGGACTCAGAAATACTCAGAAAACCATTGTCAGTTTACATAATTTGTCGCTACACCTGCGAGTGCAAGTTAAAACTCTACCATGCAAAGCAAAGCCATATATCAGAAAGGTTGGTTTGAAAAACAACCAGAAATGCCTTCTCTGGGTCCACTATCATTAGAAATGTGGACTCATCAGACCACAGCACACTTTTCCACTTTGTGTCTAACCATTTCAAATGATATTGTACCCAGAGAAGGCATTTCTGGTTGTTTTTCTGGTTGTTTTTTCAAACCAACCTTTCTGATGTATGGCTCTGCTTTGCATGGTAGAGTTTTAACTTGCAATCGCAGGTGTAGCGACAAATTATGTAAACTGACAATGGTTTTCTGAGTGTTCCTGAGTCCTCACAGTAATATCCTTTACACAATGATGTCAGTTTTTAATGCAGAGCCACGTGAGGGATCAAAGGTCACAAGTGTCCGGTGTTGTTTTTCGGCCTTGTCGCTTTAGTATAGCAAGTTCTTCAGATTCTTTGAATGTTTTGATTATATTATGGACTGTAGATGATGAAATCACCAAATTCCTTGCAATTCAATGTTGAGAAACATTTTCTTTAAACCGTTGGATGATTTTCTCACAGAATTGTTCACAAAGTGGTGAACCTCGCCCCATCTTTGATTGTGAACGACTGGGATGGTCCTGTTATACCCAATCATGATATTAACTGTTTAAGATTAACCTGTTTACCTGTGGAATGTTCCAAATAGGCGTTATTTGTGCATTCATCATCTTTCCCAGTCTTTTGTTGCCCCCGTCCCAACTTTTTTGGTACATGTTGCAGGGATCAATTTACAAAAGATTGTATAATTTCAAAAAACAATAAAGTTTATCAGTTTGAACATTAAATATATTGTCTTTGTGGTGTATTCAACTGAATAGAGGTTGAAAACGATTTGCAAATCAATGCATTCTGTTTTTATTTACATTTTACACAACGTCCCAACTTCAACGGAATTGGGGTTGTACTTGTGTGCAACACCCACACACGCGATGCGAGACACACACACACACACGCGCACACGCACGCGCACACACACACACACACACACACACACACACACACACACACACACACACACACACACACACACACGCACACGCCAAGGTCTATTACTTCTAGATGTGTCCAATGGTCCAGCTAAGCATAACTGCATAGTTACATACAGTACAAGCTAATTCACAGGTATCTGATTCTATATATTTGGAAGGCCAGACAATTAGCTGCCAACAGCATATACTGACGCATTCTAACATCTCAAAACAGTTTGATATCTCACCAAGGAAATCATTGTGATGGTGATGCACTTGTTCTGACTGGCGAACTGCAAGGTATTCTCGTTTGTATTTTTTTTTTACTCTTGGCTGAATCTCTTTCTGTGTCTGTCCTATGTTTTGCCATACTGCCGTGAGGAATACATTTTCAATTTAATTCAATTCAATTTTATTAGTGTCAAATCACAACAAGTTGTCTCAAGACACTTAAGAAAAGAGGAGAAGAGAAAACTGACAAAGATCTACCCAGAGCAAGCAGGGGTTGCAACAATGGCCACAAAAAACTCCAGCATAGGAAGAAACATAAGGCAGAACCTGGCTCTGGGGTGGGCGGCCATCTGCCTTGACCATTTGCAAACAAAATGTACGTTCACATATCTGAAGCCTGCCAAAAGTACATAGTGTAAATAGCAGGAGTTTTTATATTAGACAGATATATCAGATATACTGTATACCGGTATCTGATGCCAATGTCAGTGCCTTAGCACGACACTTTAAACAGTGCATACAATATGAAAGAGATGGAATATTCCACAGTCTGGTTGTATAAACTATGGGATAGGACCCAGAGTAATTGTTCCCTGTGGATCACTGCAGTGAGTAAGTGTGTTTTAATGAGCCAAAGTCCCAGGGAGAGAGTGTATTGACTTCAATTGAGGATCCCAGGATGGGAAAGTTTAAGAACCCTTGATATCAGTTACACAGCAGTACATGGGCAATAGATCTCACGTCTAGTAGTGACAGATACCCAAGCTCCCCACTGTGGCCCCACTGTGGATCTAATCCATTTAGCATGTTGAGTAATGACAGTTAATCTAATGGAGCAACTGTGGTCTGTGGGAATGGATTATCCGCACCCCTATACAGTCTGTTACTGTTGAAACTGAAAGTATCATTTGTGCTGCATGCCTGTGTGTGCATGTGTGCGAAAGGGAGAGACAGAGAGTATAAAGATGTACCAGGAAAGAGTGTGTGTGGTGGAAAGTGAGAAAGCCAAGGGAGTGGGAGAATGGGAGTTTTTATCTCTGCCAAACAGATAAGATTTTAAACACTGTAGCTAGATATTAAATCAGTGTTCTAAACTAAACACTTTCATCTCTTTTGTCATGAGAAATCCCAGTTGTGGAAAACATAAAAAAAATGCTAGGTGCTGTACCATTAACAACCTTTGAGGTTAACCCCTTTTTCCCCATAGATTGCCTGTACCTCTGCAGCAGTTAGTAAACCGCTCTGTCATTCTGTCCTGGAGAACATCTTGCCACGCCGTTGATAGCAGACACACCAAAGGGTAGCCCATTAGATGAAGGCCTTGGTGAACCAGCAGACAGTTCATTGCTGGAGAGTAGGGCCTAGAAATATATTAAAATGTGTTTAAGAGACAACAAGACTAGAAAATGTACAGTATGTACTGAGAATAAAGGTATCATCTCAAAATCATTAACCTTGCAAAGCACAGGGCACATCCATTAGTTGATACAGTATATTTCTGGTCGCTTGGTTGAAGCAAGCAATACTTCCTCCTCAGTGACATTGCTCTGAAATTGTAATAAAAAGGCTATGGCATTTTCCATGCCAAGCATTTCCATGACAAGGTATCCTACACCGGCATTCTTTAAAACGTTCTATTGCACAAAACTGATAGACAAGAAATTGATAGGTTTGACAAACTTCATCCTACCCAAAAACATTTTCCAGGTCATCCCAAAAAAATCTGGCACAGAGAAATGACATGTTGCTGAAGGGAAGCAAGAACTGTGTCACTATTTCAACCCAGTTTGTCATGCTGTAGGCACCGAGCAAGGATGTGCTGTACCCCTTCAGACCTTTAGCACAACTTCTAATATGAACTGAAGATCCTCCATCAGGCCCCAAGGGCACATCCACAGGAATAACTGCTGAGGGCATCAAGCCTGGTTCAGACTGGATGGCAGTAGCTTATGATAAGCACTGGTGGTTGGCCAGAGGTGTTTCTGTGGATGGTGTAAACGGTTAGTGATTTATCGTAGAGCTCTGGGGTAAAAAGGAGCGCTTGTTTTATCCGCCGGCTACTACTAGTAGGGCGGGGCGAAGGAAGTTTTACTGAGGTTATGGTTAGGGTTAGGTTAGGTTTAGGCATAGGTTTACTGAGGTTAAGTTTAGGGTTAGGATTAGGTATAGGCATAGCTTAGGTTTACTGGGGTTATGTTTAGGGTTAGAGTTAGGTTAGGGTGAGAGTTAGACGGTGCTTTATGCGGTAACTAACCCTAAACAGAACCCCAGTAAAACTATGCTTCGCCCCGCCCTACTAGTAGTAGCCGGCGGATAAAACAAGCGCTCCTTTTTACCCAGAGCTCTACGATAAATCACTAACCGGTGTAAACCTGTTGCCTTGCTCCACCTTAAATTATTTTACCTGGGATCTCCTACAATAATGAAGTGAAACGAAATGATAATTGGAGAGTGCCAGGCAAGTAAACCTGGACATGACAGTGGAATTCTTGCATTACATAACCCCAATGAGCTCAACATTAGGGCAGGGGAAATAATTTATAATTTCTCCAAAAGTAATAATGATTGCTTTTGGAGATGTCAATGTCATGCGTTCTTTTCGTTTTGCTTATTCTTTAATTTGAAAGTGATTAGGGGTGGGGTCATGCTGTACTTAACTAACTTTTAATTGCATTTTGACAATACAATTAAATACACATATACAGTGCAGCGATGCACAGCAGCCAGCAAAATAATTATCCACCTGACCATTCAAACTCTATTATTAGTGCAGCCACAACTGACAGCTGGCAAGAACTCAAAAATCTCTCAACAGGCCAGAGGGTCCCGGCCCTACCTGGACCCTCATCTACACTCAAAAATGTCCCGCTATCTAGATCTCCATACAATATACTGTCTGGGGCTAGCCTTTTCTGACATTCTATACAGTATGCTCATTTGTTACAAAACCCTTATGTTATAAGTGACTTGTTAAGACTATAGGCTAGGGTTTCACAACATAAAAGCAAATATGGGATTTTCAAGCATTGAAAGTGCAAATAAATGAGGTCAACACGGTTTCAGAGTCAAAACTTGCTTGCTTTACAGAGTCAAAAATTGGAGTGCTTTACTCTAGTTTTGTTATTTACAAATATTTGCATTTTGACAAAAATGTAAGCCTACAACAAAATCAAAATCAATCAAAAACAATTGGGCCACTAGTACTTACAGGCAACACAAGTGTTACCAACGAAGCAGGTAGGGAAACAAAAGATAGACTAACTACTGTAACTACCTCGTAATTAGTAAAAAATAATAATAATAATAATTAATATAAAAATAAAACCCTACCTAAGTACTTTAAGCAAGACTTAACTAAATATACTGTACTGTATATGTGGCAACAACCACCTTTTACCCAGTATACAGGTTCTACATAATGTATGTGAAGCCTAAGTATATAGGCTTCTAGCTGTCCCAAGGCAGAGCACATACTGGAATTTACTTTGTGGATAGAACAATACACTTACAAAAAGGGTTTACTTGGGGCCAAAGAAGGGAGAAAATGAGGCAGTAGGGAAAGGGGTACAATACAAACTGAACTGATTGAACTGGTTGAGAGAGAGAGCTCAGGTGGAAGTGAGCCTTTTATAGGCAGCAGGCGATAGTGACCACCTGCTGCCTGCTGATGGGGAGGGGAGGGGGAGGTCAGGCAATGGGCTCATTGGCAGATGAGGGTGCCGTCACTTATCACCCTCAGGCGTCTTACTGGTTTAGTAATGGCTCTGGTTGGTGTCTGAGGTGTGTGCCCTGAATCAAATACTTTCCGCCTAAACAAAATCTCATAAACTTGTGAGATTCTACAGTATAGCTTGTGGGCTAGTAGATCTGCTATTTTTTCGTGAACATTGGTTGCTCCAGAATAGGCAAGCTGGGTTTTAAGTGGTTAACTATTAAAATATATTGGAAAGGTCCTTCGCCTTCCAGTATGAATAGAGGTGTGAAGGGCTGACTGTAAAAACGGACAGTGGATACTAATTGGTTTAGTGACCTGAGAGAAAATAAAAGCCTGGATTCCTGAGATTGAGCTTGGTATGACTGACAACACTATAAAGAGCTGCACAGACGCATTAAATCAAATAAATTGTCAGAATTAGAATGTTCCTGCTGTTTCATGTGTTTGAACCAAAACAAAAAAGATTACCTTATTAGTACATTTTCAAAAACCTCTCTCAATCTCTCACAAAACAACCTTGATCAGGTCACCACCTCCATTGTCACATGTATTATTAATGCCAAGGTCTCTCTTGTTTCACCTCTCTGGTAGACTCTGTGGTCGAAATGTCAATGGAATGTTGATTGAAATGTATAGCTCAGGAGGGCATTGAGCTGTCCAGTCAGTATCCAGCCTCCATAATTTGTTTTTCCATAATATCCACAACGAATTGCTGCTGACACAACCCCCAATGGATTCAGAGCCTAAGTGCTGTCAGTGACATAGTGTGCTACATAAGAGTTATCGAAGTCAGAACAGCAACGATTGAGCAACAATTAGCCAATAAAATATTTAGTCTTACCTTGAGTTATCACAGCATTTTCAGGTGGACAACTGGAATCTGCTGGTACTCTGCTTTTCCAGATGAACTGTGAAAAGAGGAGTTTACACTGAGAGAGCACACCAGGCACAGCCACATATGCAGGCAGACTGCATTCATTTATGCCTAGTAAGTCCTGTTAATAATCTGAATATTGTTCTTTTATCTGTCTACTGGTGGTCTGTATGGAGATCTTTGTATCTCCTTTATACCCATATATGGAGGCCCATTATGTCATGTATATGTCCATGAATTTACAAAAAGAGGAAAAGTTCGCACACCGTCTAGTAGCTCCCAGGTAACTTTATTTTGAGGAGTAGAAGCACAACGTTTCGACCCTACATGGGTCTTCGTCATACCTGACGAAGACCCATGTAGGGTCGAAACGTTGTGCTTCTACTCCTCAAAATAAAGTTACCTGGGAGCTACTAGACGGTGTGCAAACTTTTCCTCTTTTTGTACGTTCGACTTTTTTTAGTTCAGCACCTGTGAAATTTATTAGAGATGTGCGTACTCCACCTCTGCTTTATGTCCATGAATTGGCATGAATTTCCATATATACCGGTTATGGGCATATTAGTCGGATATTCTGTGTTTCTGGACAACCTCAACCACAACAACAATGTCTGAAGTAGGCTGCTATTTATATATTGTACAATTATATGAATTCAGTTGAAAATGGCTTATTACCCAATTAATAGCAAGTACTACAGGAGTTTACTTGTGATGGATTAATATTTATATTTACAGTATACTTTGAATCAATGCAGCCAAATGTGTTTCAGTACAAAGACAGTAGGGACTTTAAGGCAGCTTAAAGAGCCTATAGTGACTATACTACCAAGTAGTGGAGCTCTGAAGGGAAGTGAGGGCAACTTGTGTTCATTTTAACTGTGCAATTGATTCCCATACACTGCATACAGCAATCTTGACATCTGTCTTGATACCTTCCACATCCCCTGCAGAGATGAAAACACCCACACTGTACCAGACACTGACTGACACACACAGACACTATTTGCCCTTTAATTCATACGCGAGAGACAGACACACACGCACGCACACACGCGCGCGCGCGCACACACACACACACGAGCGCACACACACACAAGCGCACACACACACAAGCGCACACACACACAAGCGCACACACACACACACACACACACACACACACACACACACACACACACACACACACACACACACACACACACACACACACACACACATACCGTAGTAGTCAATCATAGGGGATTCACACTGAGACAGACTGAGGCTGTTTGATTCAAACTGTTCTCAAATGCAGTTGCCTGGTACTCACTGGTCATGACTGACATTGGCCTTGATTCTTCTATATCCAAGTACAGTTCAGTTGTACTCAATGGTTTTACATTGCTGCAATCCGTATCCGAGTACACTTCAATAATATAGGAGTTGTGATACATTCATCCACAGACTATGCATTTGACAAAATAAGCCCTTTTTATGGGAACCAGAACTGTTTTGCTTCGTGCCAATTATGGTACTGCTGCCAGAGGAAAGTTAGTTAGTGTTGTCCCTTAGCACTGGGGTGATGTGTGACTGTTGCAGAGCACTGTAAATAAATCTATTATGACTTTATATTGAATCCTGAGTCTAAGGGGTTTATCTGCTCTATTGAGAGTTTTGCTTCTTCTATAATATTAGACTGGAGTCAAGCAAGGTTTTCCACATCATCATACACGCAACACTAACAGCTTTTTCTCTACAGTTTTATGGCTCCTCAATGCTGCTGGTGTCGCCCCCTGACCCCCTCCTATCCTCATCCCTCTCCCAAACAGAGTGAAATGGTCTTTTTTGACTTGCGCTTTGAATCTGATGTGTACACTTGAACTTTTCTTATATATATACCCTAACTGGCAAACCAAATTCCTAACGTTTACATGTCATGGCAATAAAGGCTTCAGATTTTGATTCAGTTATTTTGTTTTTTGCCTGGCATGTACTCCTCACGTCAGAACAATGAGATTGAGGTTCCAAATCATCAAAGTGTCCCTCTAATTAACAATAGTTGATAGTGTATGTATGTAATAGTATATATACTATATCTGTATAAACTCATATAAAATAAAACAATACCAAGGTGGTCTACCTACGGGTATATCGTGTCCTGGTTATTGAATTCAGTTATAGTCATCAAAATGAGGTTACTATTAACAGTTTTAAAGTGTTTACAAGAGACAAAACCTTGAGTGTAATGTGACTGATGCAAAGGGTTGTGTTCACGCATGTGAATGCAAGTACAGTAAGTCATTTGGATTGACTAAAATGTTGGCATCAGTTAGTTAGTATTAGTATGTAAGGCAAGCAGAATGAGCCCTTCGCTAAGACCCACCCCAGCCCGTTCATGGCCAATACCATGTTCTTTTGGTCTCTTCCACAGACATGGAAGTGTATCCCTGCACTGAATAGGTGAACAGCAGGTGTGGAAAAAGCTTGACCATTCTTCTTGCTTAGTAACCGTTGCTAACCTTGCTGGTGTTGGCCAAGAACAGGCTGGGGTGGGTCTTAGCTAAGGGCTCAGTGTCTGTGTCTGTCTGCCCAAATATATGGAGAACTATATATATGGGAAGCGAACAGCATTCGCTTCCCGCAATCAAGTAATACGCGCAGCGTCTAACTAATACATTTAGTGATGCTTTAGTGTCGACAAGGATGTATATTGCCAGTTTTATTTGTAGTGGAATTACAACGTACAGTAAAAGACATCAACTGTGAAGGAATGTGCCACATTACAAATATGACAAAATGCTGCTTAATGGCTTGTGACCATCAAAGAATAGAAGAACTGTGCCAAATTGTTGTTCTTTTGCTTCTTCTCTACAGGGGAACAGTTTTTGCGTTTTTTTTTACTTGGTGGTATTTTGGGAGCTACACTTTGAGGTAATGTTATAAAACCATCCGTCATCCAATTGCTACACTTCAGAAACTGTATTCAATTGTGTGCTGAGAAAACACAGGAAATGAGATCATATATAGTAACGACTTGGATGGATTCCTTAAACAACATCACATAACATTTTGCAGTAATGTAACCCATTACTCTTCAACCCTGCTAGCGGTAGCCGGAGAAAGAAAACTAAATGGGCCATTCTGTTTTTAGTTTTAGCTATTAATCATTTCATTTCATTTTGTAAATGTTCGGAAAAAAGTCAATCCACTGATCAAGATCAGGATATTAATTTAAGAGAGCGCCATGCTGGGATGGAAATAAACAACAACCCTGTAGGAATTTAACAGTGTGTGATGTTATAAACTCCAGACAGATGGGCTAATTGGAGTTAATTTAGGTCAAAGCCTTCATTAAACAAACCCCCAATTAGACACACCTTGAATCAGTGAGTATTTTTCCTTCCCGCAGGGGAACTTCTGCCCCAATTTAGAAAATTCAAGGATTAAAATGTCCATGGCCACAGGCTGAAATATCTATTCTCTTGTCAAGCCCTCACTATTTAAAAGCCTCTTTGGATTCCTTTGTTATCTTGCGAGTGCATAAGACCAAAAGTTACCGGAAATGAACTCTTAAAAGTTCAATTAGGAATAATTCAAATAATTCGAATGGATGGTACACACAAAAAAACACACTTGTGTGAAGTGATACATGTCATGATACATTTCATCTACATTCTCCACATGTCCTTACACTGGCCTACATGTCATGTGTGTGTGTGTGTGTGTGTGTGTGTGTGTGTGTGTGTGTGTGTGTGTGTGTGTGTGTGTGTGTGTGTGTGTGTGTGTGTGTGTGTGTGTGTGTGTGTGTGTGTGAGAGAGAGCATGTGCTTGTGTTTTTTGTGTGTTTGGAGGGGGGGCGCAGATCAATCATTTGTGTTACGCTATTGAAGCCATAGAAAGCCATAGCCATAGAAATATGACAGATGTGTTGACCTATGAGCCACTTAACAATATCCATCATAGAGATGGGATGTGTGTGTGTGTGTGAGAGAGAGAGAGAGAGAGAGAGAGAGAGAGAGAGAGAGAGAGAGAGAGAGATAGAGAGAGAGAGAGAGAAAGAAGATGAGAGTGGAGAAAAGAGAGTTGCTATAGTATGAAGAGAAAAAAAATAGGAGGAGCAAGTGCTTATGGCTTGCGGAGAAAGAAGGTTGATCGGAGGACAAGAGAACTTGAAGGAAGAAGAGAAAATGACATAGGCACTGATGAGGTGGGCTTTGAGATCCATACATAGAGGGAGGACGATGGCTCTCAGTACAAATAATCAATTGGGGAATGTCACATCATGGTCGATTAACAGACCCGAACAAAACTCTGAGGTTGAACTTTATCCAGGATGATCAATGAAAATAACACTAATTGATTGATGGGCAGAATTGGTAGGGCGGCCATGCAGAAGATTTACCAGCAAGACCAAGAAGTCTGTCAGCGTCTAAGAACGATTATTCATTTGTGACAGACAGACAGACCGACAGGCAGATGTCGAGAAAAGCCCAGCCCTCCCTGTGCCCTCGCTGCCCCACCCCCTCTGCAGTCTGTCTGTCTGTAATTCTCTCTGGTGGCTGTGGGGTATGATTATACTCCATGATATGGTTCATGGGGGCTTTGACTTGTACAGTCTGTATAATATATTGCTTATGAGATATTACTACTAAATTATGCATAGGCTTTGTCTCGCTCTCTTCTTTCTCTCTCTCACACACACACACACACACACACACACACACACACACACACACACACACACACACACACACACACACACACACACACACACACACACACACACACACACACACACACCTATACAGACACACCCATGCAGACAGAAACAGAAACATGTGCGCGCACGCACGCACGCACGCACGCACGCACGCACGCACACACACACACACACACGTTGACTCCTTTAGATACAAATAAATGAGTAATGTGTAAAATGATATAGTTAATGACACCATGCAGTGTAAAGATAGTCTCACTCAGGTTCACTCAAAGTTCACTCAAGTTAGTTATTGTGTGTGTGTGTGTGTGTGTGTGTGTGTGTGTGTGTGTGTGTGTGTGTGTGTGTGTGTGTGTGTGTGTGTGTGTGTGTGTGTGTGTGTGTGTGTGTGTGTGTGTGTGCACATGCGCGTATTATGTACCATAATGGCCACAACTCTGTGTATTACCAACTAAAGCGTATGTACATACTGTAAATCTATAGAGAAAAGGAACATATACTGTATAGTAAATATGTAGTTTCTAATGGGGGGAGGTGTTTTACCGTACATACAGTATATGGGAAGGGCGGGCTGCTATGCTCTCAGTGGAGGATGGTAATTATGGCGATTTTCCCCCCAGAAACTCATCATAAAAGTGAATAATTTAGGCTCAAATTTAGCAGCAGTACTCTTTCCTACACCAAGGGTGCTTCACAAGAAAGGTGTTATTCCATTTCATTTTTCAACCAATACTAAAGCCCTTTTTGTTGCCGTATTGGTATTACTGAGAGGTTTTAATAATCTGTTCTGCTCTTTATGCTGGATGAAGGTCTGATGTAGGACCGAAACATTGCAAATAGTTTTTTTATGGTTAAGACAGTGGGCAGGACTCGTTTCCCCTTCTACTTCTAATAATCTGTTCTGCACAATAATTCTATTCTTTTTTACTTCATGCAAATGTCCTTTCATGTTTTAATGTCTCAGTGCCAAATGTTTTGTGTGAAGCACTTTGAATGAAATGTGCTATTCACATAAATTTGCCTTTTGTAGCTGCATTGATTTAAAGTCATGTTTTTTTTTTCTTTTCTAATGCACTGTTAAGTATTGAATTTAATCATCATCATAGGGAAATGTAAACCTAAGGTATAATGGCAGACAAAGCCCAGCTCTCATAAGGGAAAAACTGTGTTAGATTTTAACATATGGTGTGCAAGTAGATATTTTGGTCTGTATGGGTGTCAATTCAATAAGTGAATGGCACCAGGTCATCCCAGGAAGCATGCATGCACGAGTACACGCGCGCACGCACACGCGCACACACACGCACGCACGCACGCGCACACGCGCACACACACACACACACACACACACACACACACACACACACACACACACACACACACACACACACACACACACACACACACACACACACACACACACACACCAAGTCAGTTTAGGTCTCACAATATTGTTGAAGAAAATTTACTGTACATGTGGAGGTGAGGTTAGGTTAGGTTAGGTTATGGGGTGTGCAAATGGACAATCTCTGTCCAAAGGGTAGGCATGTAAAGTTCAGAAGGAAAATGTCACTTGTGTAAACCCAAGTCCCTTGGAAAACAGAATATTAATTTTTCATTACTTCCCTGTGTGTGTTTGCTCTTTCATCCATCTCACTCCCATAGCTGGGAAGCGGTCCAGTGGTCACAGTTGCCAACTTGAGTTAAGTGCCTTGCTCAAGGGCATCACATGAAAAAGTTACAGAAGAAGAGTTGGAGTAGACAGAAATGTGTCACACATTATTTG